>CM076578.1:1596902004-1597109381 GCA_034641835.2 Pinus albicaulis | reverse complement strand
ACAGAGAGGGGAAGAAGGTCCTCAAGTTGTTTACCTTGGTAAAGAAGTCTTTGGAGGATCGAAGGTATCCCTATATAACGTTCCAGATTTATCTTGAGATTCTGCACCAGGTCCGAAGAAAAAACCCATTGCAATATGGTTTTGCCTGAGAGTTGCAAGAACTGGATTTGAAATGAGGCAGAGTAATTTCTAAGATCTGGATCTGCACGACTGCTGTGGTTTTGTATGAGAGGAGGAGCCGCCTCCATTTTTTCTTCAGCGTTGGTGCAGTGAAGGAGCCCATCCTTAGCTTGTTTCCCATTTTCCTTCGCGTAGCAGCGCGTGACTGTGAGAGCCGGTGCTAGCTTGACAGGGTTCGATGCATAGCTTAACCTATGAGCGCGATGTGCCGTAGGGCCAAGCAAAGGCTAGTTAGTGGCGGTAGAATGAGAATCAGCTGCTGGAAAGCTGGTGTGTTCATCATTGAAGCTTCGGTCCATTGGCCTTCCTCTGGCAGAGCTGCACGTCCAGGTATTACCGACCCTTCTCCATTCACGCACACGGCTGTAGCTGGAGGGATCCCCAACCTTGCCGATGAAATCCAAGATTTGATCATATTCATTGCCGAGGAAGGGCACTGCTTTGCCCTTGATATTATGTTCTCGATCTACTAGAGTCTGAAATGCTGCGGGCTCTGCTCTCTGGCCATCGCGGCGGCCAGACCAGGGAACCCTAACATAGGCAGCGGTGGAAATGAAGCTCATTTTTGTTCATCGGTGCTGCCACTTTTGCTCATGTGCTCCCTCTTTATTGACACCCAAAGAGGAATGCTATTGTTGACAACAAAAATGGGCCACACCGAGTAAATAGATCTTATCTCTCCAAATGGATTGACTCTGATAATGAAAGCTTAATATTACAAGGTTCTTCTTTAAAATTTGGCCATCTTTCCTCTATATTCGTAAATGAAGATCCATCTGTAGGCATTCGAAGAACACTATCTTGAATTCTTTTTGTTGCATGGTAATCCATAAATTATGCTATGCTTTTGCACTTGCATAATTTTTTCAGAAGTGGAATTATGGAAATATAACGAAGAACCTTGCGAGGCACCTTTTTTGTTACTTTATTGGTTTGATATCTACTCTCATCACATTTTGGGCATTTGTCTTTCGATGCAAGTTCTTTATAATAGAGAATATCATCATTAGGACATGCATGAATAACTTGATACTCCATTCTAATATATTTCAAATGGTTTACAAGGTCTTGCAGGCTTAAAAGCCCTAGGGGAAGATAGGCAGCAAAGCCTAGATCCCGAGGTGGAAGAAACAGGGGTGAATCCCTTATGAATCAGATACCCTCTCTGAGTCAAGGTTTTCATTTCTCAATAGCTTTGATTTCTCTTGCGAATCAAGCGGCCTGCTTGAACCCGGTTCTGGGAGAAGCTCGTCTTTGATAGCTTCAGGCAGAGGCTCTGGTGTTTATTCAATCTAGGGTCTCATCAAATGAAGCAGTAGAAGGAGAGTTGAGAAGGCTTGTGGAAGAAGAACATGAGATTGGATTGAATCAGGAAGTTGGGCTGGTAGAATGGCAAGTTTTGGCAAGGGTTTTGGCAGAGCGGGATAATAGAGAAGCAGAAGTAAGGCAACCGGGGTCGCCTGTGATTCAAGGGATAGATGCTCCTATTCCTCAGCAATTTGGAAAGGGTGTGTGGGAGCAAAAAGGCAATGATAGGTGCAAAAAAAGAAAAGTAAACCTAATGAGAGGAAAAAAAGAAAGGCGTCAAGAAGTTTGTGTTCTTGGAGTAGACATATGCATAGACGAAGTCATGGAAGCTACGGAGACAATCTCAATCGGCAGAGTTCGTGGAAGAAAGTTCTCGGCAGATTACATTACGGACTGGGCTCAAACGGAATGGAAAGAAGCTCCAAGGCAACCGGCTGAGATCAAAATCTTGGATAGGGGTTGGTTTAGCATTATATTTGAGCACAACGATCATGTTGAATGGTGTTGGAAAGGAACTGGTGTTTTGGAAAGAGACCGATCTTGTTTCGCAGATGGACTCCTCTTTTCGACGCTCAAAAAGAAAAGATGGCGGAATCTCCAATCTGGGTTAAATTTCTAGGGCTTCCAATGCCTTTCTGGACTGATTTTGCATTCCTCTCAATTGGGAATACCCTGGGAAAGTTCTTAGAAGTTGACAGATCTTTTATAAAAACCAGAGATCTGAGTGTGGCAAGGATTCTAGTAAGTCTCAATCCAAGAGAAGTACTGGCGAACTCAATGACTTTGAAGTACAGGGACCTGGAGTTTTTTCAGACCTTGGATTATGAAAATCTACCCTTTCGATGCCACAAGTGCCACAATTATGGACATCTGGCCAAGGAATGTCCACTACGCCATCGCCGTAGAAGAAGACCAAAAAAGCTTACAAGGAAACATTTTGAATCACCTCAAACAGAGGTTGAAGAGGACTTGGAAATGAATCTTATGGATGAAGATACAGTGGCTACTTTGGAGAAGGAGGCGTCCATGGAACAGGCACAAAATGCTACTAAGATCCCCACTTCTGATAGGAATCCTGCTCTAGTGTCCTCTCTTGCTCCCTTTTCAGTTTTTGAGATAGTTGGGGCGACTCAGACGGGTATGAATCTCTCTCCTCCCTCTTCTTTTTGCTCATCTGTTTGTTTATCTTCTTTGGATTTATCTGAGCCTGGGCCCTCCAGGAAGCTCCAAAAGGATCTTTTAGATTTGAATATTATTGAAGCATCTATAGATAGCATTATCATGTCTATCCCATCCTCCTTTGTGACTTCTCCTTCTGTCACTGAAAGTGTAAAGGTACCAAGCCTCCCTCAGGTCTCTTCCCCTGAAGCTCCTCCTTATAATCTTAGACCTCTTGCAAATTGCACTAGGAAATGGATGGTAGTAGGGGACCTTGAGTTGGATCCTATTTCGATAGGACCGAGGAAGTTGAGAGGTAGGAAGTCAAACCTCTCAAAGGCCCAGCTGAAAGAAAAAATTGACATAGCAGATGGGAAGCAGAGGTCTTTGTCTGGGGTGCTTAGAGCAGCGCGGCCACCCTCCCAAGGCTTGCGATGATTTTTCTATCCTACAACTGCAGGGGTTTAGCTAGTCAGCCTAAAAAAATAGCGTTAAGGGATTTGGTTAAAGCTAATAACCTGGATGTTATTTTGATTCAAGAGACGGTGGGTTAGGGAGAAGAAGTTAAGGGAACTCTCTCAAAAATGGTCCCAGGGTGGATATTTCATGCACTTGATGCGAATGGAAGATCTAGGGGCGTAGCCTCGGGATATGAAGTCGGGAAATTAAAAGAGATCTCTTCGTGGGGGTTCGAAAATTCTCTGGCGATAGAACTTTACTCAAATTAACTTTGTCATCCCATTCTTCTTCTGAATGTGTATGGGCCTTGCTCAGATATGAAGCGGTTTTAGAACCCCTTCTTCAGGAATTCTTGTCTCTATCATCCATCTCATTGTAGGGGGAGATATCAACTTCTCTCTGGGGGCCTCAGAATCATGGGGAGCCTCAGCAAGAGCAGATCCTCTTACAGAGTACTTTATAAATAAGCTGGCCACCTCTCATTTGGTGGATTCCTCCTTACTCAAACTTCGGCCTACCTGGAGGAATAGAAGAGTGGGAGATGCATGGGTTGGAAAAAAATTGGACCGTTTTCTTTTGTGTGAAGACCTAGTGGAGAGACTCTCAGTGTTTAGAAATTGGGTGGGGGAAGGGGGTTTATCAGACCACCTTCCAGTCTTCCTGGAAGTTAAGGGAGCTTTCAAAAAACCAGGGACTCCTTTTAAATTCAATTCCTCCTGGTTAAAAGAAGAATCTTTCATATCTTTGTTCCATTCTACGTGGAGAAAGGACAACTTCAGTGAAGATGAATGTAGGAGCCAACTTTTAATGATTAATTTGAAGAGAATGAATTCTGCAAAAAAGGAGTGGGTGACTCAAAATAATCTTAAGAAAGAGGAGGAGCGAAGGAAAGTAAATGTAGAGCTGGATTGTCTTGAAAATCCTGAAGGAGATGGTTACTCTACTCTAGAAACCCGGAATAGAATTAGAGAGCTGGAATCTACAAGGAGGAAAATTATTCAGTTAAGAGAGGAAAGTTGGCGCTTAAAAAGTAGAGCGATATGGCTCCAGGTGGGAGACGAAAATACAAGGTTCTTTCAGAATTATGCAAAAGGAAGGAAAATCTTAAACACTATTTGGGAAATGGAGAAAGAAAATGGTGAGATGGCCCAATCCTTTGAAGACCTCGCTCTTCTAGGGGTCAATCATTTTAAAAATCTCTTCAGAGCCCCAGAGGAAGTTACTATTGCAGAAGTCATCAGGGTGGCACATTTTTTTCCAAGTTATATTGATGAGGAAGGGAACGAAAATATCATGGACCCTGTTTCAAGAGAAGAGGTGGAAGATATTCTAAAACCTATGTAGAAGGACAAAATTTTTTGGGCTGGATGGCTGGACTGTAGAATTATTTCAACATTTCTTTGAGTCTCTGGGGGACGAGCTAGTAGCGGTGATAGAAGAGTCAAGGTGCACAGGCTCTATCTACTAGCCCTTCGAAGCCACCTTCTTAGCTCTTATCCCCAAATCTGATCATCCTACTTCTTTTAATGAGTTTAAGCCTATCTCCTTGTGTACCTGTATTTACAAGATAATTGCTAAAGTAATTGCTTCCAGGATGAAACCTTTTGTTTCTAAGAATATTTCTGCAGAACAATTTGGGTTCTTGGATGGAAGGAAAATTCATGAAGCAGTGGGCGTAGCGCAAGAAACTCTTCATAGCCTAAAAAAGAGTGTGAAGAAAGGTGCAATTGTAAAAATTGACCTCTCAAAGGCTTATGACAAGATTAGTTGGATGTATTTAAGGCTTTTGTTGACTCATCTTGGTTTCAAGTTTGAATTCGTCAGATGGGTCATGGGGTGCATCTCAACATCCTCAATCACAATTCTGATAAATGGTGCAGCCTCAAAGTTTTTCAACCCTCAGAGGGGTCTACGCCAAGGTTTCCCTATTTCCCCCCTCCTTTTCTTGTTGGAAACATAAGGTATAAGCTTAATGATACACGAGGCTAAGAGGCAAGGGGATCTTAAAGGAATTGAAGTGGCGGTTAATCTTTGGGTAACCCATATTCTCTTTGTTTATGAAATTTTACTGTTCAGTAACAGAATTATAGAGGATTGTCGAAGCTTAAAGAAGATTATGGATCTCTTTTTAAAATCCACTGGTCTCAACATTAATGGGGAAAAATCGTCCCTGACCACTTCAGGCCTTTCAAGGGATGAAGTGCACAGGATAGAAGAATATCTTCATTTTGAAGTCAAATCCCTACAGGACTCCTTCAAGTATCTTGGTTTTTTCCTAAAGCTGGAAAATTACCAGATACAGGATTGGAAATGACTAATTGCTAAAATAGAGAACAAGATGAGTCACTGGAGTTTTAAATGGTTGTCAAGAGTGGGAATATTGGTTTTAATAAAGTCTGTGGTGATGGCAATTCCTGTTTATTGGGCTAGTCTTATTTGGGTTTGAAAAAGTATTTTGGCATCCATCAACAAAATCTGTAGCAGATTCATGTGGGCAGGTTCAAAGACAGAACATGTGAGTCCTTGGGTTGCATGGGAAAAAATTGTCAGACCAAAAGGATGGGGTGGTTGGGGAATAAAAGATCTCTTCCCTTTTTCAAAGTCACTAGCAGCCAAATTAGCCTGGAGACTTATCTCTACAGAGAACCTCTGGACATTGGTAACCAAAAGGAAATACATAGATCCAATGTCAACCCTTGATTGGCTAAGACTGCCCCAAAAATCCTCCAAAAACTCATCTGTGGTGTGGAAGACATTGGTTTCTTCGGTCAAGTTAATTGAACAGGGTCTGGCTTGGAATGTGGGGGATGGGACATAGGTTATATTGGGTTGAGACACTTGGGTGGGCTGCTCAAAGAGTTTTGGGCTAACAAGAGACCTGATTGAGTTCTTGAATAACAGAGGCTTCCTCTATCTCAATCATGTTGTTGACCATGGGAACTCCACGATTTGGAGGCAAGAATGGATGTCAGGGATTTCTTTGCAATTGGAAGAAAGATGGCAAGAGGAGTGGGAGAATTATAGATTGGACCTTTAGAACCCTCATATTCGCATCATCGACAAAAGAGACGAGCTAAGGTGGGTGCACTCACAGTATGGGATATACTCGCTAAAATTGGGGTACAATTGGCTTATGACTCAGAATGGGTGGGAGGATCCATCTTGGTGGGAAAAACCTTTATGAAAGTTAAAAGGGCCGGCAAAGACAAGACTTTTTTTTTGGTGCATTCTTCAGAAGAAAGTCCCTACTTGGGATTTCTTACAAAGGAGGGGGAAGATAGGGTTTGGATGGTGCTCCCTTTGTAAAGAAATTGTGGAAGCGGTGCACCATGTTTTCCTCACCTGCCCCTTCAATATCAGTCTCTGGAATGAAACCCTGTGTTTGCTTAAAATTCCACAGAAGTGGGAGGGTCAGGAGGTTTTGGAAGCTTGGCAAAGGTGGTGGCAGGAAGCCCAAAATGACAGAGTGCGACCCATTCCACTTTTGATTGCTTGGGGTACGTGGATTGCAAGGAATCAGGTGATCTTCAAAGACACTCCTTTTCCAATCGGAAAAATGGCAGCTAAGGGGCAGCAATTTTTGAAAATATTCCAATTTTTTCAGGCCCACAAAAAATTAGAGCAGTCCAACTGGAATTTATTAGGGGAACTATTCCATGGGCTTATTTTGACGGGGGGGTTGGATATAAACAGGAGGTGTGGAGCCGAATTGGTTATCCATTTCCCATCCGGAAAAATCCTTAAAGCTTCTGTTGGGTTAGGGCACGGGACCAACAATTTTGCAGAATTAAAAGCTTTGCACTTTCTTCTATGCTGGTTATCTCACAGGAATGTGCATGAGGTTTAGATCTTTGGAGACTCTATGAATATAGTAAAGTGGTTCAATGGGACTCAACGATGTAGGAAATATATTTTACTTCCTTTGCTTAATGAGATATCTCGTCTAAAATGTTTTTTCACTGAGATATCTATTTTCCATATTTACAGGGAGCGGAACCATGATGCAGATCGCCTTTCTAAAGAAGGCGCTAAGAAAGATATGGGGATATGGATAGCAATGGAATTAGAGAATGGATTGGCTTGACCTATTGCACAACTTGTTTTTGTTTAATGATCCATCTGTTTACTGTCTTTTTCTATGTTATTGTATATAAACTGCAATTTCTTTTTTGAAAAACAATCGTATAAAATTTATTTTCGAAACCAGGGTTGTTTTCCTTACTAAGGAGGCCTTGGGGTTCCGTACAACAATCATACTTTAAGCTTGATGATAAATCTGGAAAGTGGTTACTACTTGGTTCCAGCAAATTGGAAGCATAAAGCTTCAAAGCACTCTGTCCTTTTCCTACCTCTGTTTCGGCTGTCTCCTTTAAAAGGAATCCGGGAGGTGGAAAATGGACAGGACTTTATTTTTGAGAATTTTCGATCTGGGCTGTTTGGTGAATATCTGTGTGTATTTAGAACAGTCGAAACTGTGTTTCTTTGCCTGAAAAGCAAGAAATGGAGTTTTCTCGAAATGCTATGCATATGCTCTATAAATTTCTATATTAATAAATGGTTCGATTTTTTCTGTGGAAAAAAAAAGAGGTTTATTTTACAACTCAGTATGAGAGAAATGTGTAAGTATGTTAGTGTTCAACTTGGAGTTGACACATGTTTCTTAAAAAAAAATATTATTTAAAAAATTGAGATATATAAAAAAACAAAAATGAATATACCTGTTTGGTTTGTTTAATTTAAAATATTATAAAACATCAATAATCTCACTTTCAATGGCCATAATAACAAGAAGTGACAAAAATATTTCAATCACTCTTAACTATAAATAAAATATATAATAAAAAAATGAATATATATGCTTGGTTTGTTTAGCTAAAAGTATAATAAAATATTAATAATATCACTATTTGTCCATACTAAAGAGAAGTAGTAAATTTTTTTCACTCTCTCAACTATATATAAAGTATTTCGATGTCCATATGAAACAACATAATTATATTTGTTAAAAATTTAAAAAAACTAAAAACTATATATACATTTAAGTATGAGGGGTTTCCGCAGTGCATTAGTCAGTTACGACTACCTCTCATGGAAATGTTCATAAATGAATGACTTACTTAACACAGTTGAATCCCAAAAATGAAAATGATATCTAATATATATACATTATATAAATAAATTATTTTCACTATTATTTAACATAGATATGGACATATTTAATTTACCAGAATAGATCCATCTTAACCACCCATCTAGAAAGACCCTAGAAAGATTGAAAATACAAAATTTGAATAAAATGTTTGAATTTGATCATATATTCACACACACACACACATCTATATTTATTTATTGTTTATGTTGCATTTTTGAATGTATAAAATAGATTAAACTTTACTTGGGCATAAAAAAGTGAGACTATGTAAAATGTTTTAACTAACCAAAAAAATAATAATGTACATATAGTTTTTTAAAATTTTAACTACTTTATTTCTAAATAAAGTTGATAAAAGATTATGTTGTTTCATATAGACAAATAATTTATTTATAGTTGAAAGAGAGAAATAATTTTACCACTTCTCTTTAGTATGGACAAATAGTGAGATTTTTAATGCTTTATTATACTTTTAATTAAACAAACCAAACATGTATATTCATTTTTTTATTATATATTTTATTTATGGTTGAGAGTGATTGAAATATTTTTGTCACGTTTGGTTAGTATGGCCATTGAAAGTGAGATTATTGATGTTTTGTAATATTTTTAATTAAACAAACCAAACATCATATATTCATTTTTTTTATTATATCTCATGTTTTTCTTAAATAATATATATTTTTAAAAAGGGACACTTGTCAACTCCAAGTTGTACAATAAAACCTTCTATTCATTTTATAAATATTTCGATATAAAACTTAAATAAACGGTTTGAATATCCATATAAACTATTATATTCCAATATGAAATACATAATATATATGTTTATGTGTGGGGTAATGTTGACCTTACTAAAATATTTCAATAATCAAAAGGAAAAAGTAATAAAAGGTAAAATATTTTAATTATGTTTTAATAAGCCAAATGTGTAATTCATTTTATTTTTAATACAAATTAGTAATAATAATTAAATATCAAAAAATACAATTTAAAAAACTAAAAATTATACATGGTCTATATATAAAAGGACAAAAAATCACTATAGAAATTAAATTTCTTGATGTGTAAATCTTTTTCAAATTTTGCATTCTAAACAAAAATGTAGATATAATGAAATTTGATCTTCAAGTCTTAATAAATTTATAATTAAAATAAATCTACATTAAATTTTAATTGATATTCATTATTGAAAAACATATAATAATAAAATTAGAATTTTAGTTGATTCAAATCTCAATGTAAACCATGTATCAAATATATAATATATTTATTTTATTTAAATATATAACTAGTCATCACTATTTCTTCATTTAAATAGTTTTGAAATTCTTCATTACTTATATGTATTTTTAGTTGAGTTATTAAATTTTTAATAAAAAATATATAATTATTTTTAATGGATAATTTATTATTTGAAAATATATTATAGTGAAATAATAAAAATAATAGTTTATTAAATTTAAATGTTTATGTGATGATCAAATATTTAATATATTTATTTAATTTAAAGTATGAGAGATGTGTAAGTATGTTTATGTTTAATTTGGAGTTGACACGTGTCCCTTTTAAAAAAACTATTATTTAAAAAAAAACATCAAATATAATAAAAAAGAAAAATGAATATGTGTTTGGTTTGTTTAATTAAAAGTATTATAAAACATTCCAGAAGTGATAAAAATATTTCAATCACTCTCAACTATAAATAAAATATATAATAAAAAACAAAAATGAATATGCATGTTTGGTTTGTTTAATTAATAATATAATAAAACATCAATAATCTCATTATTTGTCCATTCTAAAGAAAAGTGGTAAAAATATTTCATTCTTTCTCAAATATAAATAAAGTATTTCAATGTCTATATAAAACAACGTGAACTTATATAAATTTTATTGAGAAATAAAGTAGTTAAAATTTTAAAAAACTATATATATATTATATAAAGAAATTGTTTTTTTGTTAGTTAAATTTTTTTATACAATCTCACTATTTTATACTAAACAAATTTTGATCTATTTTATACATTAAAAAAATGCAATATAAACCATCAAAATTATATATATATAAAATTCAATGTTTACACTTTCATCTTAAGATATTAATCTTTTTAGGCTTTTTTACACAAACTTGATTTATTATTATTTTGATTCAGTAAAATTGGAAACCAAATATACAAGTTTATTTAATAATTGATATACTACTCATTTATTTATTTATTCCAATGCATAGTGCAATTTAAAACTATTCTAAATAGTTTTTCACAAAGAAAAGTTTGTGAGGTAAGTTGTGGTTAAACACTTTGACAGAGTGGGAGCATTGGTACGCTTTACTTAGGGTTTTTAAGGAGACTTCATTGTTGGTGGGGTTAGTGGTGTCATTTGTTTGAATGATTATATATTTTCAAGGATAGATATTATAGTCAACGAGCAATTACATTAAGCTCATAGTTCTAATATTTTCTCTATGTGCGAAAAAAGTATTTCAAAAATGCAAATTTTGGTGATTCGATGATGGTGATATATCCATGTGGAATACTTAATTATCTATAAAATTTAGTATTAAGCCCATCATATATGATGATATTTAAAAATTCCAATTACATTTTAACTTGATGTCCTTTCATCACGTTTACAAGGCAGAAATGGAGAATTTGGTGGTCTTCAAATAGATTCTTAAATGCGATATCTATAAGAGCTCAAATACAACTAATCCATTGAATATTTTCATTCCCCTCTTTCCAATGTCTTATTTGGATGACTATGTATTTGGTTTATTGATGTATATGAGGCCAATGAATTTTATTGTACTAGTTAATTAATACTTGTACTTTTTGTTATGTTTTTTACAAACAAATTAGAACTTTATGTAAATGTAAGAGATTGGAAACTTATATATATGCTTGGCATGGAAGCTTAAAGATGTATTATTTTAAATTATTTGGTTTTTTTTAATTAATATTATGGATAAAGAAGAATTTGTAATTGGAATTTTTAAGTTTTCATTAATTAACTTATCTCATAGCAACTAAATTTGTGGGATATTAAAAAATACCTTAAATTTTTTTAGATATTGATAATAATTTTTCAACATCTTTTTTTTTTAACCTCTCTCAATACATCTTTCTAATAAAAATAATCCATGTTTTTAGTAGATATCCTTTATTTTTACGGAATACCCTTTTTTATATCCCTCAATACCTATAATTCCCTCTTACCCCACATCCTCCCCACCCAATATTGACAATATCAACTTCAATTTTTTATTTATTTATTTATTTTTATTTTTATTTTCAGAATTTAAAACCCCCTTTATGAATGAACGTGGTAAGATATTAGTCAACATAGTGAAGTCCCATGATTCTAACATGGTAGAAGAAGAAAAATATTTTCTTTTGGAGTGCACAACTTACACATAAATTAAATCTCATTTAGGAAGATATGTAATACTACTAATAGTTGTAATGTGTTAATCTATGGAAATAAAAGTCAACTCGATAATCTTATTTGCAAGTTTTTGATCATAGAAGTAAATAACAATTAAATGTTCTTTGTTAAGGTAAACCAATGTTGGTTTGAATGATTAAGTCTTTGTCATCATCATAATTTTTTATTATTATGAATAAGAGAGTGTAATGTGATATATTTTAAATATTAAGTTTTAATAAATAAATGTTGACTTATTTATCTTTTTAAAAAATATGCATGAGGTGGTTGATGTGTAAGTTGAGATATTAACTTTGGGGGGGGGGGGTTCTTAAGGCATTTGGGTAATTTGAATTATGTTGTTAGCAAGTTGATATTGGTGATTACTTAATTAGTCTAGCATCAATAACTGAGAGGAGAAATTGTTATCTTATCCACCTAGATTAAAATCCCTTCTAATGACATATTCACTCTTAATGGGTCAATTGTTGATGGGACCTAGCAAGGTAGAAATAATCTCATTCTCACTTATGGGCTTTACGGTGGGATGAATTGTACTATAAGGAAAATAAAGTTGATAATGGTGATTTATAATTTTTACACTAAGGGAACAAAGACTCATTTTGAGGAAACATAATTGATGTTAATGTCCAAGTTGCATTACTAGTTTCATAACAACTAGTCACATGACATATTCCAAACCAATCGAGAAATATCCATTTTAATTGGCTCATTTAATAAATTGGTCATTTGACACCATTCTAAGGTAAAATTTTACAAAGAGATATTCATGTGTTTAATGTTTCACTTTGTAATATTGAATATAATTTTGACTTAGTAGTTACAAGGTGGCCTTAGTGTTCCCTTATTAGTGTGGTGTTTATAAGGTGGGTTCCATGGTCACTTATTCATGTGGTAGTTAGAAGGAGGTCTAATGGTCCATAATTAATGTGGTAGTTAGTCTAGAGCTACTTAATATAAATGAAATTTACATGTCATTATAGTGCATCATGTGAGATACCGATATTTGTTATTCAAACTTATTTGGGTAACAAGGTCATCCACATCTTGGTGTCTTGGGTGTTTATCTTACACAATCTCATGTGGAGACTCTACTTTCCTCATGGAATTTATATTCTAAACTTTAACATGGTATTAGGGTCATGGGATTGAGCCTCTCCAAATTTAACCACTTTCCCTTAAGGCCATTACAAAGATATTTTGGTTTCACCATCTAAAGATGACGTGAAACATTTCTCATGAAGTATGTTTGGAAAAAATAAAAAGCCTTTAATCTAAGTTTGGTTTCAATGTATATTCATCGTAAGTTAATTTTTTACCGTAGTACTTAAAAAAAAATAAGTACTTTCAATTTGTGCATTACGACTGAACTAGAGTCTCTATAGGTAGGAGTAGTATTTACTGGGCTTTTTCACTCTCATAGGGCTTACTGTACAGACTACAGCTTGTCTCTATAGGCTATAACTAAGGGGACTAATAGAGTCTCTTTAGGCTATAGGCCGACCTAAGACTCAGGCAAGTGTCCATAGGGCAGGTAATAGGACTAAGGCAAGTAATAAAGGCAAGTCTTTACTCTTAAGAAAGAAAGCTAATTTCTCTACCGGAGACCATGGATGGGGAGTTCTATAAGCCTTAACTCTTTAGGTTGAAATAGGATTGATAGATTCACTACGCTCAGCTAAGAGCAGCTAAAAAAATGTTGAAATAAAGCTAATTTCTTTGCCTTATTGGTTTGGTTGAAAGATCATTTCAAATGAACCATCCTTATGGATGAACACAACTGGGTCTATATGGATGTAGACAACCTACCGGAAAGAGTCCATACCGGACCTTCTGGAAGTCTATACCTTATGGACCTGGAAGTATGGATGGAGACTTTAGCATATGTCACAAGCTAGTAATATTATTATAGATAACCGTAAGGCTAGTAGTTATGGAACTTACTATACAGACAACCGTACCGTAAGAAGTATATAGTGCATGGAACTTACGGAGGCTAATAAGACGAAACTAGTAGTTATTACTTTATAGTAGTGCTTTCTTTCTCTACTGCTAATATAATAGTAGAAGAAATTGCATGTACTTCTAGGGATAGTGAGTACTTACACTACAGGCTACAAGTAGTACTTACTTACTGTATGGACCTGGAAGTCTATAACGCGAGTAACAACTATTTATAAAGAGAATTTCTATTGAATGACAAGAGATTGAACTATGCTTAGTGGAGCCGAAGTTTGTCATCTTCACATGAAAATGGACAAGGTCAACGTCTCCATGGCATCGTATAGTAATAGTTTGGTAGTAGGTCCGCCTGCTATGAGGTCTGCAGGTTAGGTTTCCCAGCTAGGTCTTATCCTTTAGAACTACACGGACACATTATAGCTTATTCGCTAGAGCTCAGGGGACACAACCTCTCCCGGTGGTCGAGCCAACTTAACGTTTCCTCTAGCTTATTCGCTGGAGCTCAGGGGGACAAAGATTCACACGCTCAGCTCTCCTCTTTCTTTGTAAGTTGTGTCTCCAAGGAAGGTTGTGCTAGTCCAGTCAAATAGTAGGCGACTTACTGCTTGGATTAAGGCTAAGAGGAACTACAGAGAGACAGACAGGCTAAAGCTCTAAGGCTTGTCGATAAAGGCTAGAACTATGAACTGGGCTATAGCCTTCAGAGTAGGCCTTATGGAACTAGACTGTTAAGGGTCTCCTCCTCTCTTTAGTCGTCCCAGGAAAAGTGAAACGTATCAATTTTCTTTCTTTTTCAATGGCACATTAACCCATGGAGAGCTAGCTAGAGATGTAGAGATTTCGAGATGGATTTAACATAACGTAATGGAAAGGACGTATAGATGCGAGTATAATATGTGAAAACGTAGGGATGGATTGAACGGGCATGGCTCTTCCTGTGGAGTAAACCCCATTGGCTATTGGATGACCGACCGGCTAGCAATGACCTCCTGGGCACCTTACTATCGACAGACTTATTGGCAATTATTTCATATTGTCGACCACTAACTGGGAATGACCTGCAATGCTTGGCTCTATTGGTTGGAGACCACCACCCTATCTATGGGGCTGCATGGCTAGATTAATATGCTCATATGTAACCAAGTATGGCTAAATAATGTTTGTCTTATGTTTTGTTGAGCCTCTCAAATGACAGTATCCTGCCTGCCTCTAGGTAAACGACACGAAAGGGCATAGTTTCGTATGAAAAAAACCAAAATCCATTTATGTGCCTTGATGATGGGGGGATTGATTCCTAGAACCCCTCAAAATGAGGTCGTGACATAGGCAATACACCGAATGGAAAAGGTTTTTGAAATATTCTGTCCCAACGAAACAAACATGAATTCAACGGGTTTTTCTTTATGGAATGGGTGGTGCTAAGGGGAGTATCACCTATCCTCTTAAAATGGACAAGTGAAACGTAGATATGCGTGCGATGATATGCGATATCGTCATATATATATGGCTTATTAGATATTTACCAATTAGCGGAGTCTCCTCTATCAGATTTGTATGACCTCTTATGTGCCCTGATGATGTGGAATTCCTCGAACCCATCCAAATGAGAGGTTGTGACTAAGGCAAGCCAAATGGAAAGGTTTTTAAATCCTGTTCCCTACCAACAACCAACATGAAGCTGCTGCATGGACTGCCCCATGGACACTTTAGAGAGTTCAAGCCAATGCATAGCTTTGCTTCCACTCATAAGTTCCTCCTCTTTATTTAAAATAATGTATACAACACAAATTAGAGCTTATTCACTTATAGATTCTTCACTGACACTCAGCAGCAGGGGGACCTAGCTTTACTTACGCTTAGAGCTCTATGCCTTTCTATTCCCATTGTATTAGCGGATTAGAGAAGCTCCCATGGTATTCCCATTAGTCTTTATAGTCATAGTACTACTACTTACCCTATAGCTCCAGATAGAAGGGCTAAGGCATCAGACTCAATAAGGCTTACACTTAATAAAAAGGAAGTAGGGTAGGCTATTACTACTGTCAGTAGAGCTATTAACGTTACCATTTTTATGGCTACTAAAGAGGAGTCTATGTTGGCTAATTGCCATGGAGCAGCTATGGAACCTACACTACAGACTTGAGCTAGTGGTGTCTAAAGGCTTTCACGGGGCTTACCATATACCGTGTCAACAATTAAGGCAGTCTCTAAGGCTTGTTGTAGCATAGCTTGTAGGAAGGCTATTAGGCTCATACCTATCTTGAACTATCTATTTTTATTAGAATGGAGACTTCAAACTACCTATGGGGCTATGGCTTAAGGCAAGATCTTAGGGCTTACTGTAGGACTGAAGCTCTCTTACCGTACCATAGAGCTATGGAAGGAAGGAAGTCAATAGTACTGACTGTTTGTAGTTATTTATCTACGACGAACTGAAGCTAGTCTCTATGGAATGGGTGTTTCTTCTTCCCCATTGGAATTGTCCAACCACACTATGGAATTATAGCGTAGAGCTCCCCCCTATTTTTTTTCTTCATAATAATGAAAGCCATAGAGAGTTAGCTCCATGTCAATTTGCTATAGTACTAGCCCATATGGACACTACTAGGCTCTACTACATGGTTGGTGTATAGCTCGTGAAGTCACCAACATGGGCTCCTTTGGTTCCCACTATCTTCCCAATTAAGAGTCTCCTCTCTCATTGGACTGAGGGAGAGTTTTCATGAAAAATTCAGTCTCATTTTAAACTATTGGGACTCAGAGTTAACTACAACAGCTAATTAGATAGAGTAAAGGATAGTCAAGCTTCGTAGTAGCAGCAAAATAGTCATAGTGTGAGCTCAGGCTGAACTATACAAACAACTAATTAGAACTAAGATAAGATTGAACTACTCATATTGCAACTAGAATCGGGAATCACAAAGTTGAACAACTGAACTACAGCTGTATGGGAACCATTTAGTTAGTTGTCCCAGGAAAAGTGAAACGTATCAATGCAATATCATATATTAACACGTAGGGACCATACCATATGAATTGAACGGGTATGCACGGTTCTCCCTGTGGAGTAAAAACCATTGATTAGTCCCTGTGACCTGTAGCTCCTCCTCTTTGCGTAGGCCCCTACTTTCCTTGTGGCAACGACCTTCCTGGAATGGTGGGATGAACTTGCACTAACAATCACCACTTACTTACAAAGTAAAGTGAAACGTATAGATGCGATATTGTAGATTAATAGGTTGTAGTAGTAGGTCTGGCTGCAATGGCAAGGTCTGCTGGTTAGGTTTTCCCAGCTAGGTCTTATCCTTATTTCAAAGGAAAGAATAAAACCAGAAGCTTCTTCGCTAGAGCTCAGGGGAATAGTGAGCTAGCGGTAGCTTTCCTGTCAACCATGAGCGTTAGCAATTAACTGGGTACAATGCTCTCTCTTATGCTATGCTCTCTATTAGACTATGCTATTCTAAGACTATGCTCTGCCCTATGCTCTTTCTTGTGAAAGGGTCAGAAAGGGTCAAAGTGAAAGTGTCATGTCACTAGTTCATCGCGCTCATAAAGTCGAAGGTTCATACATAAAGGGGAAGTTCAGGGTATTGAAAGAAAGCTAATTTCTATTTATAAGGCTTGTCATAGAGGCTAATAGTATTTACTGTTTGAACAACCGGCTAATAGTCCGACAAGACCTTATGGCAATCTATATACCTGTCTATAGCCCACCCACTAGTTATTGGTTTCAAAAGTCCAGATGAATAGAGAGCGGAACCCACCTACCCGAAGCAAAGGAAGGTGACCGGAGTGAATCAAGGTTACCGAATAAACAATGCTCTCTCCTACCTACTACTATCATCGCCTTAGTACTATTCCTACCCTAGTCTGCTCTAACTTTTATGGACCCCATGATTGGTTTCAACTTATTCTCTCTCCTGACTGGAATGTTCCTTCCTTTCCTCTCCTTATATGAACTTCACACTTCATCTAAATTTCTCTATAGGCCCTCACACACTAGTTCCCTTCCTTTCCTTTCTCCCTGAGCTTCAGCGAAGAATCAGAAGGTATTCTTAAGGCCATAGAGTAAGTAGTACTACTAGCCTGACTACTTGTCTTTCTTTCTGACTTTCTTAGTCTTAGTCCAATGCCCTAAGGTCTGAAGAGTAAAGACTTTATTACTTGCCTTAGTCTTAAGCTGTAGAGAAAGAACCACTTGACAGGGTAAGTCTTGAGAGTATGCCCGTTGGTCACTCGAAATGCGTATGTGATCAGAAATTGTAAATGGCACGTATGCCTAGCAATAAGATTGAACTGCTTTCTCTATATATCTATATATAGATATTAGTCTAGAATTCACAAGTGACCTATCAGTCTTTGTGAAAACAAGTGACCTATCAGTCTTTTTCCATCCAGGGCCCTGTGGTCATTCGTAGTTTTAAACAACGCGAGTAAAGAAGTGAAATTACCGTTTCGCTATAAATAGCTCACTGACTTCACGGGGGAAAAAGGTGCTTCTAGCAGCTACCATTTAACCATAAGTAGGAACAAGATATTTTGGGAACTATTTCTTCTAAGATGGGGTTGGAAGTGGAGCTAAGTTTTAGAGATTTTTTTATTTTTTTTTCCAATTACTACAAGGTTTCTTTTTTTGTCTTCTATAACTTGGATAAACCTTCTCCACTTTCTCTAACCTTACATGTTTTGTTAAAAAACAATGCATGCCCCTGTCATTCTTTAGCTTACTTTTCAACCCATTAAAGGTTCTACAACTTCTGCTAGGCTTGTGACCTATTTTTCATGCATACATGAGCCTATTTTGAGTATATATCTATTTGGTCCTATTTAATTAGGGTAGCTTGAGAAAACCCTTATTTTTACATAGGCCAACTTATGCACTTATTTTGATGTACTAACCTCTACTTAAGGCCATATTTTTGTTTGGATGTGACTTACAATTCTTGGGTCAAACCACCACACTCTATTAAAATTAACATTTGTATTGTTGTTGTATATTATTACATGAGACCTACGAATTTACCAATCAGTACATGTTTTAGCTCTTATTTATAGTTGTCTTGTACTTGCAAGAACATTTCTCCTATGGCTATATATTCATAGTGGATCATGCTCATACTCTAACCTATAGTTTTTTCTTATGTTTGGTGTACCAATGGCACAATACCAAATCTATTTCAGTGTGCCTTGACTAGGGATGTGAGTGTCATTTTTTTCTAATGTGCTTTCTTGCCACATATGGGTGGATTACTTCCATATCAGTATTTTTTTAATTGTTTCCTCTACCAAATTTTATAGGTTTTCATTATTCCGATTTATGGATATTATATAAAATATTTATTTTAAAGGGGAGCATTTTTTATGGTTGTTTATTCCTATCAAATCACTTTTTAGTTACTTGGATTTCCTTAAGCAAGGGGGGTTTTTGGTTCCAAGAAATGAATACAATGATATTTGTTATTCTCATGGGACCATGGACAATAGCGGGTCCACTTGAACCCTACTCTTCAAAAGTGTTTTTCTTGTTCATATTCATCATAGGTTCCATAAACCTATCTTTATTTTAACATGTGATAATTATAAAAATTAAAATAGAAAAATGGAGGACATAATACTGTAATACATGGCCCTGGTGTGAAAATTTGTGTCACCTAGAAATCCACTTTTTTATGGTTTTCATGAAACTAAATATGACATAGTTGGTATCACCATTGTCTACATCATGTTAACATCACTAGGTGTTAATACTTGCATCTCTTAGTGTGACATAATGGACTAAAGGAGTCATCGTTTGCAACATGTTGGAATTGTGTGTTTCTTTATAACATCTAATTTGCATATTACTTATGCACATTGTATCACTATTAATGTTTCTTTATCGACACATAAAACCATATACATATAATTTACATTGCAGGTTGCATGATGAGTATTATTATAATGTGTCTTATAATTTTTTTTTAGAGTCCTTACAATAAGATATCCAAATATTAATTATTCTTATTTAATCATTAATTAAATATTATTATTTTTTCAAGAAAAATGTGTTATATTCAATATTTCAAGCAATCAAAATATTTGTATTACAACTCAATTTAGCACTCCCAAAGCATAGAACTTTATTTCTTCCTAAAAAAATTAACCATTGCTAGTGAAAACAACCTTAAGACTAGAATTAAATTCTTCAAGAGCACTAGGCTCAATCTTTGCATGCATTTACACATAGAAAATCAAAATATCAATGAACTTGCCGCACATCTACTTTATCATATGGGAAAAAACATTTAGTAGATTGTTGGGGTACTTTCATGCCATACACATCCCTCATTTGTTTTAGCTTCAAAGACTAAACTATCCTACATAATAAGAGCCTATTTATAGAGTTTGTTTGTCTTCTCATTGAATTCTCTATAAATATGAAGGAATGTAACCATTTAGAAATATTTCCTCACCTCCTAATCTCATTTACTATTTGCATACTTAAGACAAACATTTAATTTTCTATTACATTATTCTCATGCTTATAGTTTATGATGATGTTGGAGTCTCCTGTCACCTAGATGAACTACTATAATATAGGGCTGTAGCATCACATCTTATCACAATTTTCCTACTAAAAAAATTAATATTGCATGACATAAAAGTGACACATGCAAGGATGTCACCATGTACATTGAATTTGCATGTGTTTGTGTTTCTTAGTTCAACACATGGTCCTCGTGTCCAAATATCTTAGAGTCGAAAAATATCAATGAGCCATTTATTTTTGAGTTGATATAGGTTCATATTATGTCACTTGATAATAAAAAGAAAGGTGCATGTGCATCTCCTTTGCATGAAGTTAATGTCATGTGCATAATGTTAGCATTGAAACAATTCATTTTACACATCAATATGATTTGTAAAGTACCATTTTTGCATCAATTTAGTGTCTAATTTGCAATACGTTAACATTGTTGTTGCATCAAAATACAAGGATTCTATCTCACATCCTGTCTTCTTGAAAACATTTTTTAACATCATAATAAATCATTTTTGCATCAAATTAAAGTTTAATATACATTGTTTTAACATTAAATTTGCAACAATATATTGAGCTCTACAATCTTAGGGTTTCTTCTACATAGTCATCCATGATCAACTCCACAAGAGGGGGCTCTGCCCCCTCCTTCTATTAGATTGTTTCAAGAGTTCATAAATATTTTAGATCTACTAGTATTCCCTTTCAATTTCCTCAACTTTGACATCCTTTTCATAGAGAAATTGGGTGAAGTGGGGTTTTTGGTTTCTCAGAGAAACCTCCACCAAGTGCATCTTGAAAAGATAAAAATCTAAGGAATTGCCTGCTAGTGCAAGACCCAAAAAATTAGGTTAAATCTAGAAAGATCGAAGAATACATCCAATATAGTAGGATCATGCTTTGATTTGAAAGTTCATCGGATTATGGCCCTCTAAAAAGTATCTGATTGGGTGGATCCAAAATAAATGGAACCTCTAGGATCAAACATAATTGGATCTAGGGGTAAAAGGATTCTTCGCAATAATTTTCTACAACTAGGAAGATATATCAAGGGTTTTTGACGGAGGGCCATATTTTTTTAATAATGCAGGGCTCTTCATGTGAATTTGGAAGGAGTAGTATAACATGGAGAAGAAAGACTTCTTTGCCGCCCTAGTGTGGGTTCAACTCTTTTCTCTTCCAAAGGAATATTGGGAGGGGGAAACCCTTGAAGGCATAGTCAATTCCATTGGAATCTTTGTCAAGGTCTCATAGGATGCTAAGAGAGGGAGGTATACATCATATGCTTGGATCTATGTTTATATGAATATCTCCCAACTTCTTCCAGCTTCAATATATATTTATTATAATGATAATGTTTAAAAGCAACCTCTAGATTATGAACATGTCCCCTTTAGTCTAAAACATTGTCATGAATACATGCATCTTATTAGGGATTTTCCAATGAATGCAAAGGATTCCCCTAAAAAACACCCCTCTCAAAAAGAGCAAGATGTTTTGGGAAAATTCCCCCAAAGAAGAAGAAATTTTGAGTCCTTAGGGTGCCTTAAATACTGACCAAATACCTAGATATGGAAATAGGTTTGAGTCTCTCTCCTCTCTGAAGGAGTCTCTACAGAAAGATAATATTCAATCAAGATTGCAACCAACAGAATAAAAAACCCATAAGCCCTTAATGAATCCTCT
The DNA here is from genome assembly GCA_034641835.2 of Pinus albicaulis. NCBI lineage: Eukaryota > Viridiplantae > Streptophyta > Pinopsida > Pinales > Pinaceae > Pinus > Pinus albicaulis. The sequence goes on along the minus strand of CM076578.1, from coordinate 1,597,087,509 downwards.
AGAGCTCATGCAAAATTTTCTAGAAGAGTACTAGTAAAATCCATTACTATAGGAAATGGTTCGCTCCCTATTGGAAGAAGTTGAAGCACAAGTCCTGCGAGAAGATATGGATCTGGATGATCCACAGCTTACTTCCCTTGTAGAATAAGGACATGGGAAATATATGAAGGACATGCAAGTTCATCATGCTAGGATTCTTTAGAAGCCCACTCTCATGTGTAAGGAAGAAGACCTGTTGAACTCAAGTTCTTTAAAGTCTAGTCCTGGGGTTCACACAAATGATTTCAAGGTGGTATCCAAACAAGACAAGGAAGGAAAAAACGAGGTTACAATAGAAATAAGACATTGATCCAAGTAGATGATGAACAATTAGTCAACCTAGGGAAAATCATGCTAATGTCAAAGACATTTCCTCCATTGAATTCTTGAATCTTCAAGGAGTTTTCTATGCAGTAATGATTGTCATAGTTAGTTTTTGATTGTATGTTATTGGTAGGTAGATTTCTAGTCTCAACCAAGCTTGATAAGAATACAACTATTAATGTTATTTACTTATTATATTTATAATATTTAAATATTAACAAGATTGATGATTAGTATAAGTCTATTTTACAAAACATTGGTTACGAAAGTAAAAGTTGTATATCTATAAACAATACTCTATTAAGAGTCCATGAATTTCACACCATCAAATGGAAAAACCATGTATCCAAAAATGTAATTCCAAAGTCTTACCATACTAACATTCAATCTATTTCAAACCATGGGAGTAGAAATACATGTATATTTTTTCAAGGGGAATCATCCTCTCTTGCAACCCAAGGGTGAGAGTGAGGGTCAATACAATTATCATCATGTCACTCATAGGGAATTGAACATGGGTGGGGGAGATAACAACTATTCTACCCAACCACCCAAGATAACACCATTGACAGAAAGACATGTATATATAAGCACAATGACATAATTTTAAAATTAAATCATAAAATAATTATGAATTTTTTTTTACTTGTGAATATATGGTGCACTACCAACTTAGGTATATTCCAACTTTGTATACAACATGGCATGAAACAACTTCTACATATAAGGAAATTAAATTAAATTGACATTCTTAGAAGTTGATCAAACTATTTGTAAATAAATGATACATTTTGACCCCAAGTAAATGTCAATTTTGTATATAACATCACATGAATACATTTCTAACTAGCAGGGGGCAGCTCAATCGGCAAGTGTCGTGAAAATGAAGTGTTATAGATCTGAGGTTCAAATCCCCTTACTTACCTGTATCTGAGGAAGAAACATACGTAGGCACCTAAAGGTTATAATGATAGTGATCAGAATCGACCCTGTGTTACACGAGTACCAAACAAACCCATTTGTCAATTCTTCTAGTCTAAAAAAACATGAATACATTTCTATACATATTAGAAAATAAATTTAACATCACAAATTTATTTATATTAAATAAAGTTGATTGAACTATGGTCAATACACTCTTCATCTTTTTTGCCCTCCTCATCGTCTCATTGTAAAAACATAATAAAGAAAATAAGTTCCCTATTTATTAATGGTTAAAAATATAATAAAAACATATAAGTTAAAATGTTGTCAATGTCATCTTATTCCCTCTGATCACTCTTATGTTCGTAATCATTTATGTGCCATATGCTCAAATGCTAATTTGCACATCTTAGACCAAATAAGTACCATGACAAAGGTATTTTTTACTCAATTACTGTTTAAAATTCACTAAAAGTTACGTGAGTAATTGTACCACCACTACTATTTTGGATATGCTATATTTGAGGGTCGGTTTTAATTTTTTTGGGTGTTTGTTTGAGATTGCTTGCTTTATTTATTTATTTTAATTTGGCTTTTTGCAACCAAAAAACAAAAAACATAATATAGTAAGTAATAATCAGAATTATAAATCTTCCTAAAATTAATACATGTTTTTTTAGTATTATATGAGATTCATAAAGGTGTAATTATAATCGATTTTGAGTTTTTGATTGCCGTTTTCATAGTTGAATATATTTTTTTATTTTTTTATTATTATTTATTTTTTGGGTTAAGTTTGAGAGAATAAACATTTATTAACACAAAATTAATCAAATATAAGAGGCTATGTTTTAATATAGACAAATTATCTTGGAGACATAATTATTTAGTTGAAATTATATCTCAACAACAGATCAAACTAGGAAGCTAACTAGTTAGAGAGAATCTCTCAAACTAATTAGGCCTCAACAACTTCCTAACTAACAGAAACATACTCTTCATAGAGACTAGAACTCTACCTAATAATTACAAATAAACTCCATAATTAAATAACCATGATCAGACATATTAAGAAAAATGGGAGTTATATACTCCAACACTCCCCCTTAACAAGTGACTTGTCTTAATCTTGACAAGTTTAGGTCTTCAAGTGCATCTTTATTGTAGCACATGCTCCATTGCAAACTGAAGAACCTATTGATTATCAAAGTCTACATTTGGTCCAACCTAACACTTTGACTTTGTACCTCGACCATGCCGACACCACCAAACTTTCAATGTCCATATAAAGGAACAACCATCCACTGGAATGCATGGGTGCCTAACCACTGTAATCATTGATCTAGTAGGATGTCCCTTCATGTACATGGTTCATTCAACCTTTGATGAACTCCCCTTCAATGTAAAACTTCATCTCACAAAGTCGACAACCAACATGGTCCACTCAAGTGTACCCAACCAACAGATGACACACTCTTCATACTATTAAAGAACTTCCTAACAGAGGTTATTGAACTAAACTAGACAAGATATCAAGTCATCATTAGAGTCACTTGATAAAGGGATAGACATGCCTCTCTAGGTCTTACAATGATACTCCCTTTTCATATTACATAGATAAAGGTACATACACACTCCAACTCATGGAGATACCACGTACAAACTACTTCAAGAACGAATACATCAACTTAAACATGATATTATAGACTTGCTACAAATACATTTGTGACAAATTTTACAATATGCTCATGAGTCTACTTTATTCACACAATTTTACCATTGTCCATCATCATTTGACTTCCACTTCTACTACTACAGTGCTTCCACTTTATTTTCTTAGATCAAGCTCCAACAAAATCTTTGTTGTATCCAAGACCTTTGTATCCTTCCCATTACAAACTCATCATTCCACTCAAAAAATTCAACCTGCAACCAATCTTGTTTTCTCCAGCAAGAAAAATGCAACTTGCATTCACCTCGGAAAGTGTCCATGCCTCGAAGAACTGTCATCATGTTCTAGCTAGAAACCAATCCTACCACTGACACCTTGAATTAATCAAGAACCTGTTGTACTCCAAGGCCTAATGTCAATCTGACCATTACCATCCTATGAACTTATTTCTTTCTATCAAGATACATGTGTGCCACCCATTGTATTCACCAATTATCTAGAAAAATAATCTAAATACATGATGTATTTATCTCAATCTTACATTCTCTACACTTGTTAATCAAAACTTATAATGCACCACTCAACAAATAATTTAAGGATAAAAATCAAAACTAGAACTCATTTCTAGCTTGTTACTAAACAAACATTAAGAATGGCCATTACATTACAAAAAAATTATAGCACTAAATACATCAAAAGGAGATTCATGACACATATGACAAGAATACCATCTTTCTCCTTTGCAAGAATACCATCTTTCTCCTTTGCAAGAATACCACCTTTCTCCTTTGCAATCATGGACGTACGTGGCGTCTTTGCCTGCATCTTAAACTTGAGGCAACTCTTAGACTAGTCAATTTTAACAACTACCCACACATTGAGGCATCTTCCTCCTTTGGAGGCAACTCTTAGACTAGTCACTTTTAGCAACTACCCACACATTTAGTTGACTAGGCTCAATGTGTTTCTTTTACAAAGTCCAAATAGATTCAAAAACACGCTTCTCATTTTACCATGGCCAAAGATTTCCATGATTACGATCGGTGAAATCTTGATGGGTTATTGTGAAGCTTGGATTCGAACTTCTCCAATTTCCATGACTGTAGGAACAATTGACCAGGTTCAGTCTTCACCTGCCTGGCACTGTTTTCTTCCTTGGAAAGAGCAGCATCTTCAGCGCGAGTTCCTCTTGCTGGGGGACCCTGCTACCACAACGAAGGTAGGTACAACACCTCATCAACCAACCCCTGGTCCTCTGTAATTTGAGAAGATACGAGAAGAAGAATAGCGATCCGAAGATTGCATTATGGTGAAATCGATTTCCTAGCCCCACAGATATGTATGTGTTACTCGGCCTCTCTGCTGCATCCAAAAAGACGTGTCTTTTCTACTCTCCACATCAACATTAATGAATTTGAGGAACGATGGCCCTCCAACCATACGGTGGTCAACTTCCACACCTTTCAGGACCACGATGAGTAAGCCGGGCTATTTCTAGTCGGTCGCATGGATTTACAGCTCCCTGTCGTCCTTTCACTCGCCATAGTCACGTGGGCAACATGGGTCCAAATTGAAAGTGGCTTGCAACTTTGACCTGTGCGAAACATGGGTCCAAATTGAAAGTGGGGCCAGAACCCTGTTACAAACTTGCCCAAAGCAACCAAAGTCCAACAACTGCTTGAATCTCATCATGGTCAACCTGATCTCCCTGTATGTGAAGCCATGAGATCCACATTCAAGCTCCTAGGCTTCGATGTGCTGTTACTTCTTGGTAGTGCCATCGTTAAGCATGATTTAAGCCTGCAACTTTACCATGAGATCGGACCCGCTTCAGACTCAAACTTGGCCAACATATCCTGCTTACAATAAGAATTATGCAATGCCTTCGGCAGCTTACTCTCACTGTTCCTCAAAGACGTGAAGCAGGTGACATCTTTTTCAGTCCAGATTTCCTTGGGCCACATTTTTCCTTTGCATATTTTCTCATCTAGTTGTTTTTAATGCGATTTTTTGAAAAGTTTTCCAATTTAATTTTCTAATCTAATTTATTTAAAATCTAGCAAGAAGTCATTGAAATCACAATTTTGACGGGTAAACTCTGCACAATCAAAGGGCCCTAGGGGTTTCTCATGGTGCTGAATTCATAAATGCACTCAAAAGGTCATTTTAAATAACACAAATCAAGATTTCGCCTCAATTTTTTCTACCAAATTCCGACTAGAAACTCCAAAAAGTCGCATTAAAGACAACTCATTTTCTCATTCCATTCTACGACATTGGAGCGCCACTTTGGTTTTCCATGAATGATTCTTCAATAGCACAAATCCAACCATCCCACAATAAATTACAACAACAAAAAACAACATAATTGGCCATTTAACTAAAAGCTTAACTAAAGCTTTCTATGTAGGGGCACAAGATCTAAACGATGGACAATAACACTATAGACAACTATATCAGCAATCACTCAAGCTATATACTCTCCTTATGTTCCTAGGTCTCCCATGAGGGAGTTACACCTAGTCTTGCTCAGATAATTTCGTTAAGTTATGGAGAGTAGGCAATATTTTAATCAAATCATGTTACAAGTTTAAATACAAGAGGTTATGTTTCAAGATAGACAAATTATCTTGGAGACACAATCACTCAGTTGAGATAATATCTCAACCACATACTAAACTACGAATCGAACTAGTTGGAGAGAATCTCTCAAGCCAACTAGGCCTCAACAACTTTCTAATTCTCCTAGAGACTAGAACTCTATATAATAATGATCAATAAACCTTAATAATTACATAATCATAATCACACATATTAAGACAAGTGGAACTTATTTTTTTTCCAAGGGAAAAATCATAATTTTCATTTATATAAGAAAATTACATGTTGTATCAACAACATATTCATCTATGCACAGATCTTGTGACAACAAAACTCTAAAGAGTCATATAGCTCAGTTTTACATAAGTATCTTGTACAAAACAATACTGTATAGACTTAGAGGCGCGGATCGACCTTAACAAAGTCTAGACTAAAAAGAATACAGACTTGTATAGACTCAAAGACGCGAATTGACCTTAACACAGTCTAGACTCAATACTCCCCAAGAGTCTTGCCACTTTAGGTTCACATATGCATCAAGTGAAAATGCGCAAGCTTGTCGAACTCGGACTTAAAGACAAAATGACACAGAGCTTCAGAGAGAGAGAAAGCTTAGAATAAACACACAGACTCGAATGCCTCTAATGCCAATACTGTTGAGATTCAACAAAATGATGATCCTAGTGAAAATTAAGCACCTAAACTAGGATGGAGCCTCAGGATATTTTTAGGTGTAAGTCTATTTTTAGAATGCATGAGCAAATTTTATTTATAGATGATGTCTATTTATAGATGGTGAGCAAATTCTATTTATAGATGATGTTCTATTTTTAGGTGTATGTGCGAAGTCTATTTATAGATCACATGTCTATTTATAGATGCATGTCGACTATTATTATAGCTCAATAATAGTTGGCCAATAAAAATTAATCTATTCTCAATGAGCACTTGGAAATAGTTAACTGAAGTGTCAAATCAGTTAGCTAAGTGAATTTCGAGTTGAATGGTTGGTTGGTGGGAGGGACATGCAAGTGGACTTCATTGTAACTGAGTGATTCGAAGTTGTAACAAAGTTGGATATGTAGTTATGTGAGTTGTAAAGTAGTTTATCTCAGTTAAGTGAGTTAAACTCAGTTGTGCTAGTTGTAACTGAACATACACAAGTGAGAGATCAGTGAATTAATTATTTAATTAATTCAAATCAGTGGTCTCACATGCAACTGAAGATTTACTACTGTTAACTACATGTATGTCAGATCCAGTGGAGACCCAGTTGAGAGATAGGTGAAAGGGATAGTTTGACTATCAGTTGTGACATTAGTGAGTGCACTCATGAAACCACACACAAATTGGATATGCCCATGAGGATTTCACAGTCAAGGCAAGTGGGATCTCATTCTTTCAGGGATTGTTATCAGCAAGGATTGCGTAGTGGAGGCAGGTTGTCAGGAGGTAGTAAATTGGCACATGTATTTGCTAATTTTTGTATGACAATGTGAGACGATTGTATATTGTACTGAGAACTCTTGGATTAGAGTTTTGTATGAGATTGTTTCATGATCCATGATATATACACAATATATGATAGTGGGGTTTTTAGCTTTATTATTTCCCTATAAAAACATCTGTGTTATGTGTGATTGATCTTTCTTCTTGATATTGCAATTGGTGATCGTGTTTTAAATTTCCGCAAGAATTTTGTAGAAGCGATTCTGCATTTAACAGTGGCATATAATTGTTAGATTAGGAGAATCCAGGCAATATATAATTTGTATTAAATTTCTACAAATACATCTTCCTTATTTATAGAATTTTGAAAAGAGAGAGAGAGAGCCTCAAGCATCTTCTCGAAATATTACCTGTCTGCATAAAATGTACAAACTCTAGATCTCGAATTTAAATTTTTCGTAGATTCTCTGAAATGTGGGTCAAATCTGACCAAAATTTGGAGAAGCGCTCCAAGTTTCAAATATTCGTCTAGAAAATTAAACCTCTAGATCTCGAATCTATCTTTTCCATATATTCTCTGAAATGTGGGTCAAATCCCACCAAAATTCGGAGAAGTGCTCTGAGTTTTAGATATTTTTTTGGAGAGTTAACCTGAGATTTTAATTTGGAGGACAAACCCCTCCACTTAGTCATTTTAATCTTTTCTAAAATTTACACAATGGAGATGTTATCAGACTCCCACAATATCGGTCACATTCATTGTCAAGTGACTAGACATGACTTTACAAATATCCCGTCAGTCGCTTGGATACCCATAATTATCATTGTCACTTGAGTAATACATATTTTGTGGACTTGGTGACAAATGTGCTTCTGCATGAGGTGGCATGCTAATATAGCACCGAAAGAAAGGAGATACATACATGCTAGGTACTCTTTCATCTACAGGATTACAAAGTGATCCAAAGAGTTGAGATATTTCCTTATAGATGGGTTTTCCTTGTGGCTGAATACTATGTACTTTAAGTGTGCTGAACAAGTGTTATATCTAGAAGCAAAACCATGCCTCAAACTGGGATGTTGTTCTGATGTCTTCTCGGAGGTAATCAATAAATTCATTTCTTCTAATGATCCAAAATATTTCTTCCCTTGGGCACCAGTCATGTAACAGTATTTTGAACCAAGGTGACCAGTGGTTGTAGGGATTACTCATAGAGCTACACTTGAACATTAGCCAAACTCTTTTGGCATATTTGGTGTACAACAGGATATTACAATAGTCTGCATAGCTCAACCATGGCTCATAAAGGAAAATATACCTTTGTCATGCAAAAGGTGCAAATCTAATGGCCCCTTGAAACATTTTGGGCGACTCTATAAAAAACATAAGATTACTTGCATTATTATGGCTACTATTAATCCATTTTTCAAGAACCAATTCATATGCAAGACTCTCCTTGACCCTATCTACGAGACACTGAAAACAAAATGACATATGACAATATTTACATATTAAAACCCACTGAAAACCCTCTGGAGTAGGGGGAGGTGATGATGAAGTTGAAGATGATGGACAACTGAACATCTTGATTTCTTTTGGAGCTGCTTCTCTTGTAATCAAAACTATGAAGAAATTGTCTTTTCCCTTTTTATATTCAATTTCAAAGTCGAATCCATCCAACCATAGGCTCCATATTAGTATCCTATTGTTACCTTGTTCTAGCAATCTTCTGTTTCTAAGCATCCCAACCATATGTTTCAAGTTTATTCTTATAATGCATCTTACTGGCTTTAGGAACAACCTGATTCTTTTGATTCCACTTTTTACAACAAGAATTTCTTTATGAGAGGATGGATACCTGAGTTCAGTGTCATTGAAACATCTTGATGCATATGAGCATACTTATTCCCTTCTTGCATGTTTTTGCATCAAAACTCATGCCCATACTTCATTGGATGCATCTGTTTCTAAAATGTAAGACAATTTATGTATTGGAAGAACTAGACTTGGAAAATTTTGGACCTTTTGCTTGATAATTTGAATTGCAGTAGTCATAGATGGGGACCATTTTGTTCCTTTGAGCCTCTTCTGTAGGACCTTGACATCTTTGGCTTGATTTTCATAAAACTGTCGAATGTAATTGAGGCTTCCCAAGAACCTCTACAATTTCCTACGATCATAAATGGCATCTGTAAATTATGTTAAGGCTTTTAACACATGTTCTTGTAATTCAACTTTTCCTTGGAATAGGATTAGTTCTAAATATTCAATTCTAGTTTTTTCAAACTCAAGCTTAGGCCTACTGAGGACTAGCCCATGTTTAAATATCCTGTGGTGAACTATCTCTGAGTTCTTTCTATGTTTTTTTAAATCAAAATAATAGATTGGTAAATCATCAATATAAACAATAAAAAATTTCAAATCTCCAAAAATGTCTTCCATCCTTTTTTGAAATTCAGAGGGTGCATTCTTCAATCCAAATGAAATTACTCGCCATTGGAACTGTCTATGTGGCACCACAGAACTGGTCTTGTATCTGTCAAATGGTTTGATCCCTATCTGCCAGAATCCGCTCTTAAGGTAAAATTTGTTGACCACGTTATTATTGATGATTTTCTGAAATAAAGTTTCTTTAGATGGCAGTGGATACCTGATAGGTAGCAAGACATCATTTAATACTCTATAGTTGATCACCATCCGAGGTTTTCCTCTCTTTTGTTCTGAATTCTTGTTGACGTAAAATATTCGGCAAGCCCAAGGGCTTACGCTTGGTTCAATCAACTTTCATTCTAATAGTTCAGCAATCTCTTTTTTACAGTGTTCGAGCTCTGGTGGGGACATCTGGTTTGTTGATGAATTCTGAGGTGTTCCAGAGTATTTTTCCTTGTAGGGAAGATCCAAAAAGTATTGTTCCTTTTGCCAAAATGGGGTGCATCTGTTGTACATTCTGCTTCAATTTTCTCTTGTATTTCTCTGATGTATTATGGCCCCTGGATTTCAAAATTTCTGATTACTTTGTTGATCTTTGATAGTTTTTCAAGAGAGCATTCAACTATATCTAGGACTGGGTCTACAATTATATTTACATAGCTGGACTTGCTTGGAATTTTTATAGTTCTTCCTTGGATGTTGAGGCAAATGTGGTTTTCTTCTACAACAAGAGGAAGATGTCTTCTTACAAAATCTTGACCCAACAAAATATCACTTCCTGCATAAAAAATGTACAAATTTATAGAAGTAGGAATTCCATTAATAATAATTGGGAAATCGGGAGCCATAGCTTTGATAGTCATTAACATTTTATTTATGGCTCTGAACTGCAAGCTTGTGGGTTGCCAATAATATTCAGGAATGACACTATGCTTTGCACATGAATTCATAACTCTTGTGTCTAGTTGTGCATCCATAAAATATTTTTTATAACCACTAACCTTGACATCTATTCTAATAATAATCCTATCTTCAAATCCCTTCATATGGAGAATAGATGTACCTATTTCAGGCTGGTGATATTCTGGTATGCATTGTAATGATTGCTGCTTCTGGTCATGATCATCTTTTCCTATGTACACATCTTCAAATTCTTATATCATCATTGAATCTTATAGTTCTGCAAGTTGTTTTTGTTTTTCAGCTAATTCCTTCTGGTCAACTCCCATACTGGTTAGAATTTCTTTAACCAGGCCTCTTTTTTCTTAAATGGTGGTTTCTAAGTGAAATATTTCCTCTTGCAGTTTGCTAGCTTGGTCTGTTTCTTATTCTTCATCTGAGAAATTCTCAATGATGGGAGTAGCTTTCCTAAACCCAAGGATTTTCTATGATGAAGAAAGTTTACTTCTTCTCTGCTTATGGTAGATCTGAGGGAAAACTACTTCCTGGGTGGAATGATAGATGAGGGTGTGTTGGAAATCTGTGCAAATGTGGTAGGAGGGTCACTTGGATAATAGGCGCCAAGATTTACCATGCTTGGCTGCGTGATTTTGGAAATTTGTTGCTGGAGGGTTGAGAGACGTTTTGCGAGACGGTGTTAGATGGCGAAATCTCCTGGTGTGAGGGAAGAAATATGATATTGTAAATAAGCAATTTTAGACCGTAGGTCTGTAGGATTTTCTAACATCTTGACATCTGAAATGAAGTCAAGATCTGAGGTGGATTCAGAGCAAGATGAGTCTTCATGATGTGGATATGGTGGGTTTGACTCATCTGAATCTGTGACTGAAAAATATTCATCATTTTGTGGGGGATGATCTACTTGCTCCCATTCAGTTGGATCATAAATATTAGAAAAAATGTCAAATAAATTATTTTGGAAATGAGTTTTACCCTTAAAAGGAAATTTACTAGCTCAATGACATGGCTTCTTGCAAATGAAACAGGTTCCTGATTGTGCTCTTTGGGCACCTTCTTGTCTTCTCTTGAAGTATCCTTTTCTCGGTCTTTGAAACCTTTGTCTTCTAGGGTAAACCCTTCTAGGCTGGCTTTTCTTCGTGCATTTTTGACATTGGAAATCACTTCCACATTGTCCTTTGCTAGCATTCTTCTTTTTGTTTTTGCAGCCAAAATGATAAGTTTTTGCATAGATATCACATACACTTGCATTGAAACCGAGTTGTTTCTTTATTGATTTGGCTGTCTTTTTTCAGAGGCATTCTTTCTGCAAAGTAAATACAATTTGTTCATGGAGTCCTTCAAGAGAAATATTTTCAATATCTATATTTTCAGCTTCAAATCTAGCCCTGACAAGATCTGGGATTCTGCCAGGCATTGCAGACAAATATTTTCTTAAATAAGCTGTATTCTGTGGGTATTTTGCCTTATAAATAAGATCATGCATTGTGCAAAAAAACTCAGGAAGTTATTTTATATCACAAAGTCTTTGTCTCATGAACATATTTGCATAATTATGGCCATCAACCTTAATTTCTCCATAAAACTCATGGAGAACTGCCATGACAAGCTCAACGGCTGGCTTATAACTATTCATAATATCGAGTTTTTCAAATTCATTCATTCTAGACCACCATAATTCTAAGTTACCTTGGAAATCCCAAGCTATCCTTAAAGCTAATTTTGACCATTTGACTATGTTTCTGTGAATGGACTTTTGAGTGCTTGCCCATGCACTCCAAGTATGGATTTCCATGAGGATTTCATTTTTAGATTTGTAGTTCAGATTTGTCATTGGAGCTTGATCGATGTTAGCTCGGCTAAGAGTAGGGAACTCATCAGTATTTGAAGGATCATATGGAGTAATTTTTCTGGGAGAACCATACTTGGCATTACACCATTTTTCCCATGCAGATTCGAAAGGTTGGTTTGGTTTATCGCCATCTGCACTCATCGGTCTTTTGCTGGATCCTTCTCCTTCTTCTTTTACCAATTTTATTTCTGCTATTTTTTTGTGGTGGCAGATCAAATACTGGGATCTGTGATTGAACTAGATCCAATTTTTCTCTAGCAAATGAAATAACATTTTCAAATTGGAAAATTTTAGGATTATGAACAAAGATCTGTTTGAGTAGTAGTGGAGTATTTTTCTCCTCTGGGTTTCTTTCTTCTAGCTTGACTCTCTGGCTATAAACTTCTACTACAGTAAGTGCTTCTTCTAAATTAGGATTTTCTTTTTCTAGACTCAACTTTAAATCTACTACTACTTCCATAATTTTCTCTAAATTCATATATACATCTTTTAACTTATCAAAATGATCATAAGCTTTTTGACTCAAGTCATCTAAACTAGAATGGAGTCCTGACACATGGGATTGTACTTTAAGAACTTCTTGTGACATTTCATCTAGATTCTTTGCTACACATGTGAGCTGATAATTGTTATAGTTTTGAAGTCGTATAATGTCTTGGGGCTTCTCATCCACTAATTTCCTATATTGTAGGAAATCCACATCAGCTACAACATTCCCATGAGCAAGTCTCCTTTCTGGGAGTATATGCTTCTCTAGTTCATCCCCTGCCTTTTCTTTGGGTAGTGAATATCTCATGAAATTAATGTCTCTCGGAGAGGCATTACGTAGACATTCCTGAAATTCTGCATGTTGGCCTAAATGTTCCTCTTTCAAGATAGACTGAGGTCTGTGAAAGACTTGAAATTTTTTATCAGAACTTGGACTACTAGAGGCAATAAAAAATTTGCATTGAGAGGAGGATTTGTACTTATGTTTTTCCATATGCCTACTGAGATCTGAAGTATCATGGATTCTGAGACAGTGACTTCTAACAGGGAATTTAGGTACTACAGTGTCATTGTTTAGTCTAATGACTGGTCCTCTACTTGACTCAGAAATAGACAATATTTTAGGTTTTGGAGTCGGGAAATGCCTTTGAGACAATGGATGGTATTCTGTAGTCCACTCATCAGGAATTATCAACTGGGAAAACCCTATTGTGATAGGGGTCGAATTACCAGGTCCAACCACCACTACTTCTGTTGTTTCTCTCTAAGTAAGCTGAGGATTGAGAGCTGGATTGACCTTCACAAAGTCTAGACTCAATACTCCCTAAGAGTCCCGCCACTTTAGGTTCACATATGCATCAAGTGCACATGCGCAGGCTTGTCGAACTCAGACCTAAAGACATAATCAAACAGAGCTTCAGAGAGAGAGAAAGCTCAAAATAAACACACAGACTCGAGTGCCTCTAATGACAATACATCTTCATTATTTATAGAATTTTGAAAAGAGAGAGAGAGAGAGCCTCAAGCATCTTCACGAAATATGACATGTCTACATAAAATGTACAAACTTTAGATCTTGAATCTAACTTTTGCGTACATTCTCTGAAATATGGGTCAAATCCCACCAAAAGTCGGAGAAGTGCTTTGAGTTTCACATATTCGTCCGAAAAAGTAAACCTATAGATCTTGAATCTAACTTTTCCGTAGATTCTCTGAAATTTGGGTCATATCCCACCAAAATTCAGAGAAGTGCTCCGAGTTTCAGATATTCGTCCGGAAAGTTAAACTAAGATTTTAATTTAGTCATTTTAATCTTTCCTAAAATTTACATAGTGGAGATTTTATTGGAATCCCACGATACCAGTCGCACTCACTTTCAGGTGACTAGACATGAATTTACAAATGTCCTGTCAGTCGCTTGGATACCCATAATTATCACTATCACTTGAGTAATGCATATATGTAATATTCCAAAATTAGCATGCAACTAATTGGAATATTGATTTTTGCTTATGTCACTTAGGAGATAAATAAATGGGTAAGGAGGCCCATACATTTCAGAAATATGAATAAAATCCCTCATAGTGTGAAAAGGGATAGTCATAAGACCTGGATTTCACACCCTCATGTGTGAAAAGGGGCATTTTCATGTGGACAAGGTCAAGTTTTACCAAGTCAACATCGTTGGGATAGGAGGTGGAGATCACTTTGAGAGGCAGCGCAGTGTGAATGGGAGGAAGATTACTTGGTGGAGGAAAACCTAATGAGTGGGACCCATGGTGAGAGGGTTTTCACTTGTTTAAAAGGAGGGCAAGGCAACCATTGTCATTCATGTTATGTATTATTGATTTTATGGTTTGGTTAGACTCTTGTGCATTCTCTTACTATTTAGCAGAGTTGCTGTGCTACTTAGCACAAGGCATTCCTGTTTAGGAATTCCTTCTCCATTCGAGAGAACCCTCTTGAGGGAGCTTTCTCTCCACTTCTCCACATTCAATATTTAGGCCAAGCATCCTCCTTCAGCTACAACACAGTTTCTGTTTAGAGCTGGGTTGTGTTGTAGGGTGTTGCAGTGGAGGTTACTCAACACCACTTCCGGAGCTTATTTTTCAGAGGAGGAATCCTTGTTGCCTTTGGAGGATCAGTAAGGAAGAATCTGAGCTGATATCACCATATTTGGCATCAGGCCAACCATTTTCCATCATCTACAGCGCAGTCCCTCTCCTTGACTGCATTATTTTCAGTGAGCATTTGCAGTGAGGGTTGCAGTGTTTGTTTGGAGTAAGAGATATTCAGTGTTAGGATCAGCCTTTCACTTGGAAGATCCATTTGAGTAGATTTGATCAGCTTGTGCATCATCTACAACCATCTCCATCCAGTTCGAGAGTTGCAGCTGCTACTTAGTTTTGAGACTGCAACTTCGACATTTTTTCCATTTTGCATATTTCTGGAAATCCTTTCCGGATTGTCTTGAAATTCAGTTTGAGAGTCTAGATCTTCACTCCCAACATTGTTTGGGCCCTATATTTGTATATTTGTGTATTGAAACTTCCCAACAATAGTTCCTCTAAAAAAATTGCGTTGTCATAGCCTTGGGCATTCTTGGTGTAGCAGTGTTCTTCATATTTCATGTATATGTTTCTTGAGGCTTGTATTGCCTAGCTTGAGTGATTGTTTCCTCAAGATATTGTATGCATTTGCTGTTATGATCTTAATATGATGGCTATTTGAATCTTCTTACATATTATGTTTTGATGTATCACTGCTCTTTCATTATTATGTTCATGGATTATTGTATCTCCAATTTTGGGATATTATAACATATTCCCAATAATGCTGATTTTCCCGATTTTGGGACATTACAGTGGTATCGAAGCATAATCTTGGCTCAGCTTGTGGATATCAGCCAATATGCTATCAAGAATACAAGAAGAAGAAAATATGAACAGAAAGAAGACTCCATTCTTTGGAGGAAGAAAGGAGGAGAAACTTCCAAAGTTTCTCTCTCAAACCTTGCAGAGCATTCATGAGGATCTTAAGAAGATGAGGAAGGAGATGTGTAGAGAATCTCCAAGAGGGTTTGAATATGAGAAAAAATATATATTTTCACATAATAATTGTGAGCATGCAGCCACAGATTATGATGCACAACGCAGTCATATGCCCAAATTTTCAATAAGAGAGATGGAAGAATAAGGAATGACTAGGAGGGAAACTCTTAGTGATTTTCTGCAAGAGTATGAGTCTCAAACTTAGAAGTTTAGAGATCACATCACTTTTCCGGAGTTTTTCAAGATCAAGGTGGAGAGAAGAAAGCAACATGATAAGGATATATTTCTTCTATCTACTTTTGATGGTTCACCTACATGTTCAGCCAGAGCTTGGGGGGAAGAGATAGACACCTATTTGCAGCAGCACCAAATTTCTGAAGATGGAGTTATTAAAGTTGCAGCGCTGCATTTTGGAGGTAAGGCCTATGCATGGTGGATATTTGAGTCTTTTTCTTTAAAGAATGAAAATAATTCTTCTTATGCAAGGTTCACTAAGACACTAGTGGAAAGATTTGATGGAAAACTTTCTGAAACACCTGTGGAGGAGCTAAACAAAACTAAACAAAAAAAAACCTTGCATGTGATGGAGGAAACTATAAACTCAATTCCACTTCAGAAAACCATGGAGGAGGCTGATATCTTGCATCATACCTTGTTAGAGGCAAGACCTCTATCTCATATTCTTGAACAAGAGCGTATGGAGATCCCTTTTCAAAAGAGGATCCAATTCTAGGGAGGTTGCCTGTACACATTGATGAGGATGAGGGCAACAACGCTGTCATGTCTAGAGTCTATCTAGCACCTCATGCAGAGGAAGAGGGAGCTCTTGCTCCAATTATAGGGATTCTTGTATCATTGTAAGGAATTCCCCAAGATCTAACATGTGGAGATCAAGGCACAACTCATGTTCTACATGTGTCATTGGTGATGAGGTGTGAAACTATGGAGATAAAAGGAGGAGATATGGAGGATGACCAGCATCATGTGATGAAGAGTAAACACCCCTATCCATTTCAGAAGATTGATGCACCTAAGAGGGAGACTGGATTGCGCAGTGAGGGAAAGGACATATCTATCCATTCATGTATGCAGTTTACTCTTAATAATGATGTCTCATTGCATGGAGACATTTCACCGGGGGAGACCACTAGATCAGAAGAGGAGGATGGATGCTTCACATTTTGAGGCACCTCCCATTAATTTCAGAGGAGTGGAGACCTTGGGAGATCTTGGTACAACGTTGGTAGTCTTGGGTAGACTCAAGGAGGAGAGAGGCATTCTCTCAAAATCATCTTTACCCACTCTCATTTCAGATTTTGCGCTGTGGCAGGAGAAACATGGGGAGGATAGCAACCTTCCAACTTGCATCTTTGGCATGGGAGATGTCAAAGAAGAGGAAAACCATATGAAAAATGTTCTTCATGGTGGTTCATCAACGCTGTCACTATGGAGGATAGATCCATATTGGAATTCCCAGCTATTAGTGGAATATTCCAAGGATCTTTTCACTTGTATGATATTGGATGACCAACTACATGAGGAGGGATATTTAATTAGATATGGGGTAATCTACTATCATGGTAGGATATTCTTATCTAGAGCTTCCAAGCTCAAGGAGAAGTTTCTACAAACAACTCATGAGGATTTCCTTTTCAGCCACACTTATTCTATGAGAGCATACCACACCATCACGGAGGGGTATTTTTGGGAAGGCTTTGAGGAGGAGATATATCAGCATATGAGGAGATGCATAGATCATGTAGAGATGGAGGAGATACATGGCTCTTTGGAAGAGTTAACACAGTCACCTCTTTTCTCTCTGAGGATGAGAGGAGACTCATCTATGAGCCACTCCAATTGCATGAGCAAGACATATGGTAAGGGTATTGTTTGTTTGCATAATGATTTGTTTAATGTATATATGCATCCCTTAACCATATATGTGTAGGATGTTGCTCCAAGGAGGAGCATTCTTTCTTCTATACTTCATGGTCTAATTGAGACCATGAGCAGTATTGATGGCCACTCCCTAGGAGGACTTGGGGAGGAGATGTATTATGGAGAACATGCTCGCTTTGCACCATACATCATTCACTTTCTCCAAACATATGAGGAGAGTGGGGCAGCAAGAAAACTGTTGAGAAACCACACTTTTTGTCACTCTCTATTGCAGTTGAGGATCAAACTGCGTTGGTTGCATTTGAGGGACCATTGTTCTTCTCCCTTGCTACATATGGAAGCAAGTATGGTTCTCATTATGTTTACCTATGTTGCTGTTGTTCTCAATTGGGAGCATGTTTGGGGGAGAGACACATTGGGTGGATGTGTCCTTTGGGAAAGAGGATTCCCACACTTTTGCATTACATGTTCTAAGGGGAGCATGGGAGATTATATGGCCACTAAAGTAAAACATTTGTTCCTTTATGAGGTGGGCCATATGATTGATCAGATGCCATATGATGATCCAATCCTATTCATCATATCTGGTATGGTTTGGGCCAGCTTGAGTCACAACGTTGGAGAGGAGATATTTGAAGATCTAGTCTTCATATTGTCTCTTAAGGGCAACATTATTGTAGCCCAGGATCAGCAAACACTCTACACTTATCATAAGTGGAGAGGAGGACAGTGTGGGGTAGGTTATTTTGTCTACCATCAAATTTAAAGCCCACCTACATTGCCGGAGCTCAAGGTGGAGGATGATTTGTATGAGTTACCATTTTGGAGGGTGACTCATTTTGTATGGTTGATAGCTTGGGGATGGAGGATCCACATGGGAATGCTAGTTCCCAATACCTTTCATATTTCATGCCTCAAAGAGACCTTGGGACAGCCCATTGTTGCCTCCATGGATGTTTCAATTTCACATAATGATAGCTATTTGGGATGCTCACCAAAAGCTAGCTTGCATACTTGGGAGGGGAAACTTGGAGATGTATTGATGAGACAACATCTTGATCCTTGGAGGACTTTATCATATGAGGATGCTACAAAAAGAAAAGAGGAGGATTCTCGGTTCTATCCTTGCAGTTGCTTGAGGACAAGCAACATTTGGGAGGGGAGGACTGTAATATTACAAAATTAACATGCAGCTAATTGGAATATTGATTTTTGCTTATGTCACTTAGGAGATAAAAAATGGGTAAGGAGGCCCATACATTTCAGAAATATGAATAAAATCCCTCATAGTGTGAAAAGGGATAGTCATAAGAGCTGGATTTCACACCCTCATGTGTGAAAAGGGGCATTTTCATGTGGACAAGGTCAAGTTTGACCAAGTCAACAACGTTGGGATAGGAGGTGGAGATCACTTTGAGAGGCAACACAGTGTGAATGGGAGGAAGATTCCTTGGTGGAGGAAACCCTAATGAGTGGGACCCATGGTGAGAGGGCTTTCACTTGTTTAAAAGGAGGGCAAGGCAGCCATTGTCATTCATGTTATGTATTATTGATTTTATGGTCTGGTTAGACTCTTGTGCATTCTCTTGCTGTTTAGCAGAGTTACTGTGCTGCTTAGCACAAGGCATTCCTATTTAGGAATTCCTTCTCCATCAAAGAGAGGCCTCTTGAGGGATATTGCTCTTCATTTCTCCACATTCAGGCTTCAGGCCAAGCATCCTCCTTCAGCTACAACGCAGTTTCTATTTAGAGCTGGGTTGTGTTGCAGGGTGTTGTAGTGGAGGTTACTCAACACCACTTCCGGAGCTTATTTTTCAGAGGAGGAAGCCTTGTTTCCTTTGGAGGACCAGTAAGGAAGCATATGAGCTGATATCACCATATTTGGCATCAGGCCAACCATTTTCCATCATCTACAGTGTAGTCCCTCTCCTTGACTGCGTTATTTTCAGTGAGCATTTGCAGTGAGGATTGCAGTGTTTGTTTGGAGGGAGAGATCTTCAGTGTTAGGATGAGCCTTTCACTGGGAAGATCCATTTGAGGAGGTTTTTTCAGCTTGTGCATCATCTACATCCATCTCCATCCAGTTCTAGAGTTGCAGTTGCTACTCAGTCTTGAGACTGCAACTCCGACATTTTTTCCATTTTGCATATTTCAGGAAATCCTTTCCGGATTGTCTTGAAATTCAGTTTGGGAGTCTAGATCTTCACTCCCAACATTTTTTGGGCCCTATATTTGTATATTTGTGTATTGACACTTCCCAACAGTAGTTCCTCTAATAAAACTGTGCTGTCATAGCCTTGGGCATTCTTGGTGTAGCAGTGTTCTTCATATTTCATGTACATGTTTCTTGAGGGTTGTATTTCCTAGCTTGAGTGATTGTTTCCTCAAGATATTGTATGCATTTTATGCTATGATCTTAATATGATGGCTATTTGGATCTTCTTACATCTTATGTGTTGATGTATCACTGCTCTTTCATTATTATGTTCAAGGATTGCTGTATCTCCAATTTTGGGATATTATAAGATATTCCCAATAATGCTGATTTTCCCGATTTTGGGATATTACAATATGTTGCGGACTTGGTGAAAAATGTGCTTCTGCATGAGGTGGCATGATATTATATCACAGAAAGAAAGGAGATCCATACATGCTAGGTACTCTTTCATCTACAATATTACAAAGTGATCCAAATAATTGAGATATTTCCTTATAGATGAATTTTCCTTGTGGCTGAATACTATGTACTTTAAGTGTGTTGAACAAGTGCTATATCTAGAAGCAAAACCATGCCTCAGACTGGGTTGTTGTTCTGATGTCTTCTCGGAGGTAATCAATAAATTCATTTCTTCTACTGGTCCAAAATATTCCTTCCCTTGTTCACCAGTCATGTAACAATATTTTGAACCAAGGTGACCAGTGGTTGTAGGGATTACTCATAGTGCTACACTTGAACATTAGCCAAACTATTTTGTCATATTTGGTGTGCATCAAGATATTACAATAATCTGCATAGCTCAACCATGGCTCATAAAGGCAAATATACCTTTGTCTTGCAAAAGGTGCGAATCTAATGGCCCCTTGAAACATTTTAAGCGACTATATACAATACATAAGATTACTTGCATTATTATGGCTACGATTAATCCATTTTTCAAGAATCAATTCATATGCAGGACTCTCCTTGACCCTATCTATGAGACACTAAAAAAAATGACATATGACATATGACAATATTTACATATTAAAACCCACTGAAAACCCTCTAGAGCAGGGGGAGGTGATGATGAATTTGAAGACGATGGACAAATAAAAATTTTGATTTCTTTAGGAGCTGCTTCTCTTGTAGTCAAATCTGCTAAGCAATTATCTTTTCCCTTTTTATATTCAATTTCAAATTCAAATCCATCCAACCATAGTCTTCATATTAGTATCCTATTGTTGCCTTGTTCTAGCAATCTTCTGTTTCTAGGCATCCCAGCCATATGTTTCAAGTCTGTTCTTATAATGAATCTTACTGGATTTAGGAACAACCTGAATCTTTTGATTCCATTTTTTACAACAAGAATTTATTTATGAGAGGATGGATACCTAAGTTCAGTGTCATTGAAACATCCTAATGCATATGAGAAGACTTATTCCCTTCTTGCATGTTTTGTCATCAAAAATCCTGCCCATACTTCATTGGATGCATCTGTTTCTAAAATGTAAGGAAATTCATGTCTTGGAAGAACTAGACTTGGAAAATTTTGGACCTTTTGCTTGATATTTGAACTACAATAGTCATAGATGGGGACCATTATGTTCCTCTGAGCCTCTTCTGTAGGACCTTGACATCTTTGGCTTGATTTTCATAAAACTGTCAAATGTAATTGAGGCTTCCCAAGAATCTATGCAATTGCCTGCGATCATAAATGGCATATGGTAATTATGTTAAGGATTTCAACACATGTTCTTGTAATTCAACTTTTCCTTGGAATAGGATTAGTCCTAAATATTAAATTCTAGTTTTTGCAAACTTGAGCTTAGGCTTACTCAGGATTAGCCCATGTTTAAATATTCTGTGGTAAAATATCTCGAAGTGCTTTCTGTGTTCTTTTAAATCAAAAGAACATATTAGTAAACCATCAATATAAACAATAAAAAAATTCAAATCTCCAAAAATGTCTTCCATCCTTTTCTGAAATTCAGAGGGTGCATTCTTCAATCCAAATGACATTACTCGCCATTGGAACTATCTGAGTGGCACCATAAAACTGGTCTTGTATCTGTCATATGGTTTGATCCCTAACTGCTAGAATCTGCTCTTAAAGTAAGATTTATTGAACACATTATTATTGCTGATTTTCTGAAATAAAGCTTCTTTATATGGCAATGGATACCTGATAGGTAGAAAGGCATCATTTAATGCTCTATAGTTTATCACCATCCGAGGTTTACCTCTCTTTTGTTCTAAATGCTTGTTGACATAAAATGTTGGGCAAGCCCAAGGGCTTCTGCTTGGTTCGATCAACTTTCATTCTAATAGTTCAAAAATCTCTTTTTTTTCAGAGTTCCAGCTCTGTGGGGACATCTGGTTTGCTGATGAATTCTGAGGTGTTCCAGAGTAGTTTTCCTTGTAGGGAAGATCCACAAAATATTGTGCCATTTTCCAAAATGCATTGGGTGCATCTGTTGTACATTCTACTTCAATTTTCTCTTTTATTTCTCTAAATTATTATGGCCCCTGGATTTCAACATTTCTGATTACTTTGTTGATCTTTGATAGTTTTTCAAGAGAGCATTCAACTATATCTGGGCCTGGGTCTACAATTCTATTTACATAGCTGGACTTGCTTGGAATTTCTATAGTTCTTCCTTGGAAGTTGAGGCAAATGTGGTTTTCTTCTAAAACAAGAGGAAGATGTCTTCCTAAAAAATCTTGACCCAACAAAATATCACTTCCTGTATCAAAACTGTACAAATTTACAGAAGTAAGAATTCCATTAAGAATAATTGGGAAATCAGGAGCCATAGCTCTGATAGTCATTAATGTTTTATTTACGGGTCCGAACTGCAAGCTTGTGGGTTGCCAATAATATTCAGGAATGGCACTATGCTTTGCACATGAATTCATAGCTCCTGTTTCTAGTTGTGCATCTAGAAAATATTTTTTATAACCTCTAACCTTGACATCTATTTTAATAATAATCCTATCTTCAAATCCCTTCATATGGAGAATAGATTTACCTGGTTCAGGCTGGTGATATTCTGGTATGAATTGTAATGCTTGTTGCTCCCAGTCATGATCATCTTCTCCTATGAGCACATATTCAAATTATTCTATCATCATTGAATCTTTTAGTTCTACAAGTTGTTTTTGTTTTTCAACTAATTCCTTCTATTCAGCTCTCATACTGGTTAGAAATTCTTTAAGTAGGCCTCTTGTTTTTTCAATGGTGGTTTCTAAGTGCAATGTTTCCTCTTGCAGTTTGCTAGCCTGGTTTGTTTCTTCTTCTTCGTCTGAGAGATTCTCAATGATGAGAGTAGATTTCCTAAACCCATAGGATTTTCTATGATGAAGAAATTTTGCTTCTTCTCTGCTTATGGTAGATATGCGGGAAAACTGCTTCATGGGTGGAATGATAGTTGAGGGCATGTTGGAAATTTGTACAGATGTGGTAGGAGTCTCACTTGGATAATAGGCGCCAAGATTTACCACGCTTGGCTGCGTGATTTTGGAAAGTTGTCGCTGGAGGGTTGAGAGGCATTTCGCGAGAGAATTTCGAATGGTGAAATATCCTGGTGTGAGGGAAGAAATACGAGATTGTAAAGATGCAATTTTAGACCGTAGGTCTATAGGATTTTCTAAATGAAACATCTTGACATCTGAAATGAAGTCAATATATGAGGTGGATTTAGAGAAAAATGAGTCTTCATGATGTAGATATGGTGGGTTTGACTCATATGAATCTGTGACTAAAAAGTATTCATCATTTTTTGGGGGCTGATCTACTTTCTCCCATTCAATTGGATCATAAATATTAGAAAAAATGTCAAACAATTTATTTTGGAAATGAGTTTTACCCTTCAAAGGAAATTTTCTAGCCCAATGACCTGGCTTCTTGCAAATGAAACATGTTCCTGATTGTGCTCTTTGGGCACCTTCTTGTCTTCTCATGACGTATCTTTTTCTTGGTCTTTGAAACATTTGTCTTCTAGGGTAAAAATTTTTGGGTTGGCTTTTCTTCATGCATTTTTCACATTGGCAATCACTTCGACATTTTCCTTTGCTAGCATTTTTTTTTTTTTTTTGTACCCAATATGATAAGTTTCTGCATAGATATCACATACACTTTCATTGAAACCGAGTTGTTTCTTTACTGATTTGGATGTCTTTTTTCGGAGGCATTCTTTCTGGAAAGTAAATATAATTTGTTCATTGAGTCCTGCAAGAGAAATATTTTCTATATCTATATTTTCAGCTTCAAATCTAGCCCTGACAAGATCTGGGATTCTACCAGGCATTGCAGACAAATATTTTCTTAAATAAGTTTTATTCTGTGGGTCTCTTTCCTTATAAAGAAGATCCCGCATTGTGTAGAAAAACTCAGGAAGTGATTTTATATCACAAAGTCTTTGGCTCATGAACGTATCTGAATAATGATGTCCATCAACCTTAATTTATCCATAAAACTCATGGAGAGCTTCCCTAACAAGCTCAACGACTGGAATATCACTATTCATAATATCGAGTTTGTCAGATTCATTCATTCTAGACCACCATAATTCTAAGTTACCTTGGAAACCCCAAGTTATCCTTAAAGCTAATTCTGACCATGAGACTCTGTTCCTCTCAATGGACTTTTGAGTGCTTTCCCATGCACTGCAAGTATCGATTACCATGAGGAATTCATTTTTAGATTTGTAGTTCAGATTTTTCATTGGAGCTTGATCGATGTTAGCTTGGCTAAGAGTAGGGAACTCATCAGTATTTGAAGGATCATATGGGGTAATTTTTCCGGGAGAACCATACTTGGCATTACACCATTTTTCCCATGCATATTCGAAAGGTTGGTTCGGTTTATCTCCATCTGAACTCCTGGGTATTTTGCTAGATCCTTCTCCTTCTTCTTTTACCATTTTTATTTCTGCTCTGTTCTGTGGTGGAAGATCAAATACTAGGATTTGTGATTGAACTAGAGCTAATTTTTATCTAGAAAATGAAATAAAATTTTCAAATTGAAAATTTCTAGGATTATGTACAGAGAACTGTTGGAGTATTAGTGGAGATTTTTTCTCCTCTTGGTTTCTTTCTTCTAGCTAGGATGTCTGGATATAAACTTCTGCTGTAGTAAGTACTTCTTCTAAATCAAGATTTTCTTTTTCCAGACTCAACTTTAAATCTACTACTACTTCCTTAATTTTCTCTAACTTCATATTTACATCTTTTAACTTATCAAAATGCTCAAAATATTTTTGACTCAAATCATCTAAACTAGAATGGAGTCTTGACACATGGGATTGTACTTTAAGCACTTCTTGTGACATGTCATCTAGATTTTGTGCTACACATGTGAGCTGATAATTGTTATAGTTCTAAAGTTGTATAATGTTTTGTGGTTTCTCATCCAGTAATTTCCTATATTGTAGGAAATCCACATTAGCTACAACATTCCCATCTTAAATTTTTGTACAAAATTTCTAGGAGCAAGTCTCCTTTCTTGGAGTATATGCTTCTCTAGATCATCCCCTGCTTTTTCTCTGGGTAGTGTATATCTCATAAAATTAATGTCTCTCAGAGAGGCAATACATAGACATTCTTGAAATTCTGCATGTTGGCCTAAATGTTCCTTTTTCAAGATAGACTGAGGTCTGTGAAAGACTTGAAATTGTTTATCAAAATTTGGACTTCTAGAGGCAATACAAAATTTTCATTGAGAGGAGGATCCGTACTAATGTTTTTCTAGATGCCTACTAAGATCTAAAGTATCATGGCTTCTGAGAGAGTGACTTCTAATAGGGAATTTAGGTAATGCAGTGTCATTGTTTAGTCTAATGACTGGTCCTCTACTTGACTCAGAAATTGACAATATTTTAGGTTTTGGAGTCGGTAAATACCATTGACACAATGCCAGATGGTATTTTGCAGTCCACTCATCAGGAATTGTCAATTGGGAAAACCCTATTGTAATAGGGGTGACATTACTATGTCCAACGACCACTCCTTCTATTGTTTCTCTTTGAGTAAGCCGAGGATTAAGAGCTAGGAGAGTTGTAGAGACAAATATTAGACAAAAAGTGGAATGTAACTGAGAAATATTAGACTGTCCAGACATATCAAAGCCATAAAAATGTATGTAGGCTTGAACCAGTTCATTAACATTGGGGTCAGTTAATGAAACTTGGTATCTTGGGATGATAGATGACCAAACTGGACCATTGTGCAAAGTGGCCTCAAAACCACCTAGTAGAGCATCAGTGAATTGATTATGGTGTGATTCAATTACATAAGCTAAGAAATACACATTTAAACCAAGTCTAACAAGAGGATTAACACCAAATTGTATTAGTCCAAGATGCACATACTTATAACCTTGTTCTTGTGCCCATTGGATATCTTTTGGTTTTATGAGAGGTATCTGATGCATAGGTTGTGTAAGATTTATAGGTACATTTACAAAGGCATATCTAATAATATTGGTTGCACGGAAATTAAACATTGGAAGCTCATAGATTTTTCTGGGAGATATTTGAGGAAGCTACCAATTAGGATTGGGGGTAAATTCCTGGATTACCATTTCATCTCTGTGTTTATGTAATATCCCAAAATGAAATAATTCATTGATACACAAACATAATATTTGAAACACATAAAATGTACATGTAAAATTATGATTAACACAAATATACACATAATAGATGAGCCATTTTATTCATAGGAGATGATTCAGTTACAACAGTGTATAAAATAAAGGTACTCTAGCCAAAGAGATGGCCTAGAATGACCCTGAAAGAATGCCACAACAAGCACTGCGTAACTGGAGAGCTGCAAGAAGCAATAATGTGTTGTCCCTTCAACTGATGATGATCTTAAAATTGTTGGATGAAAGGGAAATGCAGATCTATGGAGCTCAAGAGCTCTGATGATGCCAAAATTAAGGATCTAGGCACTATGATGGAAACCCAAGATAACCCAGAAAGGAAATTACAGATCTATAAGATTGGAAATTCACCCTCCTAGGGTTTGATCCCTCAACTATTGGGTTATGCAGATCTGAAGCTAGATCTGATCATATGATGGCTACAATATTATGTACAACCAGATCTAAGGTTGAAGGGTTGATTCCTTCTTCAGATCTCCAAGCTAGAAGCTTGAGATCTTATCTCTTCTTCCTCCTCCTCAAAATGAAGCAATTGAAGATGTAGCTGTTGGAAAAGCTATGCTGTACAAGAGGGAGAGAATCAAGCCTGATGTAAAATGCATCAAATAAGCTCCAGGCTGATGGAAAATTTGATGGAAATGTGAGTGGATGATCCCTCACAGGATTCCTAGATGAAGTGCTAGAAACTTCCTTCCTCCTATGGACCTACAATGATGGACTGCGCAATGCTTGATGGGGCTAATGCTAACAGGAGGTGAATAATGTTCGGCCTGATGCCATATCTAAAATTATTATCTGGGAATGTTGATCTTGAAGTACAAGGTGACAGGAAAATTCCTTCACTAGTTGCTCAACTCAAATATTGAAGACAACCTCCTCCTCTCAAACCCTCCAGAAATGTGTAATTTCTGAGTGTATATGTTATGTATAGAGTAGGAATAGTGTGGCATCAATGACTGATGATGAATAGAAACTATGATACCACTGTAATATCCCAAAATAGGAAAAGCAACAATATAGAACAAAATAATGGAAAATAGCAATGAATGTCAATACACCAACATGTGGGTCAAACATGGAGCCATTTTATTATGTAAATCAGCAGAAAATAAGTATAAAAAATATGGGCACAACTCTAATAATCAAGGCCAACAAGCCTCCCATGAATACATATGCCAAAACATGAAATGTTTCTACATAGAAGAATGTCGGAGAACAAGTACAACGCAATCCTATTGGATATAATTGCAGCTGGAAAATGTAATAACAAGCATCTGCTGATATATGGCTCAAAAAGTGTCAAGAATAGAGATATATGCTCCCAAGCACATTTCCAAGACAACACAGAAAGGGTTTTCGGAAATACACAAAATACAAAATAGTGATCTACAACCCTAGGAATGAAGAATCACTACAACTATATAACTGGAAGGAGGTGGCTGAAACTGATGTAGAAATATATAGAACTCCTCCAATAGATCCTCCAAGTGAAAGGCTGATCACTTCACTAAAGAACTAACACTCCAAATGAAGCACTGAAAACACCACTGCAACTGCTCTCTGAAATGAAGCAGTCTAAGAGGGAAATTGTGCTGTAGTAGGTGGTAATAACTTGGCCTGGTGCCAAATGATGAAATAAATCCCAAGGACCCTCCTTTCTGGCCTCCCAATGGAAAGGCTATGTCTCCACTGAAAAACAAACACAGAAAGTGGCCCTATCAATCCTCCACTGCCTATGCCCTGCAACACAACACAACCCTGCAAGAAACTGCGTTTTAGCTGAAGATTAAAGCTGGTCTGAATGTCGGAATGTGAATATGCAGCTCACAAAACTCTCCTGAGTAGGCACTCGAAGTCTCCCAAGGATGAGTGTGGGATTCCCGCTCAGGAACACCCTTGTGCTAAGCAACACAACAGACTCCGCTAAATAGCTGAAGAGTGCAAGAAGTCATACATACCACAAAATCAATAATCAAAAGCCTTCCTTCTATTCTGCCTTCATTTTCCTTATATACAAAGTGAGCCTTCCCAAGCCCTGGCCCACCTATAAACTACGTTATACATGTGGACATAAGTCTCCATGATTGACTGTGTTGTCTCTCCAAATCCTCCATCATGTCTATATGCAATGTTCACCCTCTCCATCATGTGTGCATTAAGTTCACTACTTCCTCCATCACTTCATCATGAATTCTCTATGATCTTACATTAGGTTCCCTCCACGATCTCAGTTGATTTCTTCAACCTCTATGATCTTTCTCATAAATGAGACATGATCTCCACTCCTTTCACATTAAGTAGCTGCTCCACTACTCCATTATGTAAATCTATGTCTAATTAACCCACATTCACACATCAAAAGTGGATCTTATTCATCTTTCAAGATTATGGGTCCCTTCACCCTTTTATTTACTTAATTAATTGTTTATTAAGAACTCTATATTCCAATAAACATGTTAAAAATTTGGAATATTACAGTCCTCCTCGGAAAAATGTTGCTTGTCCTCAAGCAACTGCAAAAGTAGATGCAAGGCCATCTATCCCCCTCCAATTGGCATCCACATAAGGAAGGCCTCCCCATCTGTTGCAAAGTGTTATGCATGTTTGGTACCAAAGTTGTCTCTCAAGAATGCATAGAGTGACCTCCACCTGTGTAGTTAGATGTCCCTCATTCTCCATGAAGTACCGAGTGACAAAAATATGTTGTCCAACATCATCATCAGTGCATGAGATACATAAAATAAAGTGGTTCTTCTCACAAAGGAAAATTCCAATCTCACTAAACATCTCTTCATCCCATGCTTTATGAAGTAGATTGAGCATTGACATGCCCTCATCCTTAGCCTTTTTGGCCTTGTTGAATCCAAGCATCATTCCAACATTGTGCAAAAGAAGAAATAAAGACATATGGGTAGACAAAGATGTCAAACCACATTCTCCAAATAGTAACCACCAGAGTAAGGCCTCTTGCTGCCATCCTCCACCTTCATTATGCAATATGGTCAAGCCAAAATCTCCCAAAATAAACCAAAGCAACAAGAGATCTTGTTGCCTCTTCACCTTCTCATGTGTATCACGGAGTAAAAACATACTGATAGACATGTGGAATGTCACATCATCCCAATACAAGAAAACACCATCATTACACATCATGAGAGTACCATGCCAAGTTCTACACAATACAAAACACATAGACATAGGATATGTCATATGATGGAAAAACTCTCTTAGAAATAACTAAAGTAACCACGCATTTTGCTTCTGCATTCTTTCAATAATGTGCAAGGAATGAATCAGAAAAATATGAACCATTGGGTGGTAACCATACTCACCCAAGAGCATCAAGCGTAGCCATGCCGCCTCCTTCATTACATGAATGTTATTCAAGGCATGGATCAAAGAAATAGGAGCTTTTGGGTAGTAACCAAACTCACCCAAGAGAAACCAATGTAACCAAGCTTCTTGTTGGCCCATGTCATATATCTGAAAGTGGTCATGCAACCCCTTGCTTATCATCCTCACCCACTTATCCCAATGTGGATGATGAATGATGTTTTGCAAAAATGGTATCCTCCCATTGTAGAATAGCATTATTCTCAAAGTGATGAAGAACTTTTCACTCCATGATATGTTGAATTGCACCTCCATTGAGATCTCTCCATGAGACCTTCTTCTCATAAATGGCCCTCCAAAACCAATAAGGTTCTAGATTTGCTGCAGGTAGAAGTTTCTCTTTGAGATATGAGATGCTCATTGAGAAAGAGTCATCTTGAAAGGGGAAAAGATTTCCCATATCAAGATGTCTACCATCTATCATCTTCTTCTCCATTGCTTCATGAATGAAGCTGCCATTTGATTTCTCCCATGAGGAATGGGTCCTCTTCTTCTCACTGCTACTCATGGATAGCGTTGTCAATATCCATAATGATGTATCTGTTGTCTCAAGGCAAGGCATAATGCTGAACTCATAGCTAACCATTGTACATAGGATCATACTCATCCCATCTCTTGAAACTCCACATTTCAACTCAAAGGGTTGAATGTAGCTCATCAATGATAAAATAGGATGGTTCTTCATCTCTTCCTTGATTAGATCAAGGGTCCTCTGTGCAATGATATGTTGCTACTCCAAATCAAGATGTTGTTCTAATCCTTGGTCATCTAATATCCCTGATGGCATGTCCCCATAAGTTTCAATAAGAGGTACTGAAACAATATGAGATGAAAGTGGATGCATACCTTAGATCAATTGATGTGTGGGAACCTCTTGCAAGAGCACAAGAGTTCCTCCAACTGGGACAATGGTCTCTCCAACTGCTGGTAAGAGTGATGCCTGCTCTTCTATCAATGTACCAGCGCTGGAATCTACCTCCTCTTACTCATGCATCTCCTGAAACATGCATGGGACTCTATATTAAGAGCTTAAGAATATCTTGCAAAGATGCAAGTGTCTCTCCTCCAGATACAAGTACTTTTGCAGCTAGTGGTGAATGTAGTGACTCTTTGTACAGAGTGACAAGAATGACATCCTCCTTTGACTTCTCAAGAAATGTCTCTTTGTGAAACATCTCTAGTTTTCTCCTATCAAACTTCTTTCTTAAATTGGAAAATAAATCTGAATATTTAGTCACCTTTGCATTCTCCATGTCACCAAACCACCAGTCATTGGCTTCACCATGATGATGAAGTGCTGCAATCTGAACAACCTCTTTTTCAGCTACAAGATGTAGCCTGAAAAATGCATCTAACTCTCTCCTCCAAGCCTTTATAGTACTTGAGGAAGATCCATCATATGTAGGCAAATAGAATTTGTTGTGCCTCTTTCTTCTATTGCTGATATAGGACCTTCTTTCTTCTTTGAGTTTGAAGAATTGTTGGAGAGTTAGATTCTCCTTGAATGCTCTAGACTGTGCTTTGCACTATTCTAGATATAGGCTGAGAGTCTCATGAGTTTCAGGTTCCATGTTTCTTCTTTTTTCATCTCTATACTATTCACCTTCTTCAAAGAAATTTGGCATAGTAGATATTTGAGGAGATCTATGATTATCAGGTCTTCTTTGCTGCTGATAAGAAGTACTGGGACCTCCTTCATCTTGAAACCTTCTTGAGGTTTCCGTTTGTTGGATTAGGGTCTCCTAAAGGCTATGAATTTTGTCCATTTTTGTATATTTTTGTATTGTTTAGTCTAATGCAGGGGTTTTGGGGTGGGTCAAAGCCCTTAACACATTGTAAATGGGTCAAGGGTAGACCAAGAGTCCACAAACCACAGTTTGCATACCATTGGATGCGTAGACTAAAATAGGTATAAATATATGAACCTTTTTTAGTATTAGGCAGAAAAGAATAGAGATTGATGCGAAGCATGAATTCTTAGATATGTAGTCGAGTTGTTTGGGTAAGGACTCATGTTGGCTGTGTGCACAGAGATCCTCAGTATTGCTGTGTGCGGACCCTGCTGGTTGTGTGCGCAGGCGATATTTTGGGATTGTAAGAGGATTTTTGGTATTAATATATATGCGAAGTACTGTTGGATATATGATGTTATCTGGATCTTTTTTGTTATGATTAATGTGAATGATTGAGTTGCAAGAATATCTGTGTGATAGCTGTGAAAGTATCTATGTTTCTTCTATTTGAATATGTAATCAGTTAATAGCTGCAATTATAGTTTGTTGTACTGATAGATCGGTATTTTGCACATGGATGCGAAGATAATTACTAGATCTATGCTTAATCATAGCTCTGTTTTATAGCCTACGAATAGATATGATAAATACGAACTCGATAGGTTGGGAATGTAGATCCGCTTGACTTACCTTCTCTCTCAGGGTGCGGAAACCTGGTTCCAACACCCTCCCATACTGCTTCGGGTGATACTTTGGCCTGCGCAAGTAGGTCACTACCGAAAGGGCCAGTAGTATAGGGGTTTGTTGGAAAACCTTAACCTCCGAACTTGGGTCAGGACCCCTCGAGCCAAAAAATGGTTCCGTTACCAGGAACGGGAGCATTTTGAGAGAAATCGGGTAATTCCAAGACCATATTGGAAACCTGAGAAGAAAGAAATCGACGAGTGGTTTGAAAATAAAGTTCAGGAATTCGCAGTGAAAGAAAATCGCAGTGCGTAGTTGATCGCAGAGGAGTGGAAGAATAAGTACATTTTCACAGAGATCTACGAGATTTTCTTTGTGATGATTGCGACCGAGCTACAAAAGTGGCTCGCGAGGCTTGTTGATTTTCAGAAGTGTTGGAAAGACGAGCGAGTCACGCAGTGGACCCCAGAGCTGATCCAACAGTTAGAAAACACTGATAACACCATAAATCACATGGTAGATCACTGGGTAGACAGTGTGATAGGAGGATTTGTGATAGAATTTGCAATCGATCAATTTGTATCCTACTCAGAAGTAGTGCGGAGGTTCTTCAGGGGTTTTCGGGTAAGTTTCTGAAAAAATTTCCATTACTGATTAAGATCTTGTTCTGAAAAAAAAGCATTTTGTGTAGCCATACAGAGTGAATGAGCTCCGATCAAAGTGAGGGTGCAACATGCAGTGGTAAGCACTATAGAACTAATCAATAAGGAGATCGATCTGTCTACAGTCCAGTAAGAAATTTTGCGGGCCACCTTCGAACCCTCATAGGGGTAAGAACTCACCTCCACCACCACTAGAAGACGATATGGCCTCACACATGAAGCTACCTACCTTCAAGGGCGTGGGGGATGAAGACATGGATCGGTTCTGGTTTGTTGTAGGATCGGTATGGACTGCGCAAAACGTGGCTAGAGATGCGGTGAAAAGGGCACAATTATCCCTTTCCTTTGAAGGAAGAGCCTTGGACTCATACATGGG
The DNA here is from genome assembly GCA_034641835.2 of Pinus albicaulis. Lineage (NCBI taxonomy): Eukaryota > Viridiplantae > Streptophyta > Pinopsida > Pinales > Pinaceae > Pinus > Pinus albicaulis. The sequence goes on along the minus strand of CM076578.1, from coordinate 1,597,054,149 downwards.
ATATATCGACCAGCATGCGAATGCGACTATTGAGGAAATTAAGAATTCCTTGAAACAACAGTTCAAGAAGCCTAAGTCCTACTCTCAGATAGTGAATGACCTGAAAGATTTCAAGCAAGGACCATCTGAGTCTATATGGGAATTTGATCAACGATTAAAGAAAGTAATCAGAGAAGGAGGATTCTAGTATGATGACAGGTAGCACATGGAATGGTTCATTGCTATGCTGCTGCCCCATCTACGCGTGCCGATGGGTCATCAAGCCATTGAATCATAGGAGAAGGCCTTAGAAGTTACTATGAATCTAGAGGCTGCGCCAAGGGATGATACCCAGTTAGGAGTACAATAGATATAAGGCCAGCTAGAAGAAATGCACATGGAGATCCAGAATCTGCATAAGGAACGAGGAATAGAGGCTAGCCCGAAAAGATGGTGCATACGATGCAGGGTGAATGGTCATACCAAGGATAACTGTCTTTACTAGCAGAATACATGTAGGCCGGGGGACCCAGCCCGCTGCGTCCTAGGGAAGCTGCGAGACCAAGTGGCCCGAGGTTCTGGTGTGATGATTGTCGCGTTGCGGGGCTACATGATACCAACCATTGCCCTCGCCTTTCCGCATATATCCCAGAAGTAAAGCAACAATGATGCAAGTTTTGCAGGTCTTTAGGAAATGATGAGCAGAACTGTCAAAATTATGATCTAATGATAGATCGAGGAAACCTATATAGGGTATAGTCAGATCCCTCATCACCAAGATCCCCCGCAGGTGTAGGAGGCTCCCTAGCTAGGGGCAGGGGAGGGGGCCAAGGTGGAAGCACAAGTAGGGGTAGAGGCCAACTGATCTGCTATAATTGTGGGGAGGTAGGTCGCTTTTCAAGGGACTACACGAACCCAACATGAAAATCCTGCAAATATTGTAGAAATCTAGACCATGTGATTGAGGACTGCTCGATTTTGATAGCCATGGTGCAGGAAAAGAAGCAGACACCTACGCAGAATATACAAAGGGTTAAGGCAGAACCTCAAGATGAGGGGCCAAACGTTAACGTAATAACACGCAGCGGCATGGCCACCGAAGGGCCTGCAGAGAGGGCTGAGGTGGAGCCTCTTATCTATAAAGTAGCCACTAAACAAGAAGGTTTGGACTTATAAAGGGAGAAGGAAACCTTTGTCGCAACTTGGCAAGACTTTGCTCAGGCCGAGTGTAATATTCCCAAATTTTCACATCATATATGGAATATTAGAGTCCTTGATTTTCTTAATGAATTAAGTAAATAAAAGGGTGGATGGACTCACAATCCTCAATATGAATAAATATCCACTTTGTGTGTGAATGTGCATTAATTTAGCCTAAATCTGCATAAAAAGGTAGTTGAGAAACTACTAATGTGAATGAGATTGGAGAACCTGTGTCATTAATGAGATAGATCATGGAGGTTGACACAGTCAACTAATATCTTGAAGGGATAAAACAGAGGATGATTCAGTCAAATAAGATCTTGAATATTTCAAATATCATGGGACATTCATGATAAAGTGATGGAGGACGTTGTGCCAACAAGGCACACTTGATGGAAGGTGTACATTGCACCTAGACATGATGGTTGATTTGGTCAAACATCGCTGTAGTCCAACTTGGAGGATCTTGTCCACATGTGAAAATGCAGTCTAGATGAGGGCCAAGGCTTGGGAAGGCTCAAATTTTATTTAAAGAAGATGAAGGCAAGGATGAGGGCTTGCTGATTATTTCTTGATGTAAGATATTTTCAGATCTGGAATTGTCATGTGACATTCCACTGCTTTCTTGGGCTATTTAGCAGAGATTGCAGGTGCTGTTTAGCACAGGGTGTTCCTGGTCGGGAATCCCACCTCATTCTTAGAGCAGCTCTAGAAAGAGGATTGTACTTCATTATACATCAAGCTTTAAGTGCCATCTCCTTTTCCTACTTTCTACGGAACACTCATATTCAGAAATTGCAGATTTCTGAAGATCAGTTTGGAAGGAGGAAGTTTTCTTCAGTGCTTCAGCTGGAGAACTGGTGAGGGATTATTCCTATCACCTTGGGCTTAAATATCAGCTTCCCAAAGCTTCATTGCAGATCTGGTATCAGGCCAAAAGCTATTGACCTCCTAGCAGTAGTATTCCCTTCAGGAATAACGTTGTTCATTTTGCAGATCTAAAAGGAGGAAGGAATTTGCTAGTATTTCAGCTATCAATCCTATGAGGGATCATCCCCTCACATTTCCATCAATATTTCCATCAGCCTGGAGCTTATTGCATCATTTTTTAGCAGGCAGAAGGCCTCTCTTTCCCTCACAGCACAGTTTTTAGAGGCAGTTGTGTTGCAGCAGCTGCAATCATCATTGGAGGATTGAGAAGCTAGATCTAGAGTGTTGGAAATGTTGTCATTGATGGCAAAGGAGATGGCAAAGGAGGAACACCTGAGGCAGCAACTAGGCAAAGAGAGCAGCATAGCAGCAAGATGTAGAGAGGGTCGAGCAGCAGAGACAGGGTCATTTAAATAAGCAGAGGTAGCAAAAGGAGAATTAAGGAGTAGCATCAGTCAAGGAGTAGATGAAACAAAGAGAGAAGCAAAGTAGCAGAGAGGTAGAGGCAGCAAACAAATAGCAGAGGCAGCAAAGAAGTGAACAAATGAAGCAAAGGAGATAGGCGGAAGAAGACTGTCGAAATGTAACAGTCAAACAGTAGAGCGGAAGCAACGGCAGAGACAGAGAAAAAAAAGCACAGCTAAGGCAGAGGCAAAGGCAGTGAATATAGAGGCAGAGTTTTTATTCCGGGAATCATTATTCGTGATGGATACACTGTTCTAACTTATGAATTGATGTCAAGTCTGGCTATGGACTACAATTCAAACCCTGTGTTTGTATGAACTTTGTAAGGGCGATAATAATACAACAGAGTTGATTGGAGCGCTTCTAAGATTAATTTGCAGGTTGGTCCGTGTTAGCTAAGCTGTCGAGAATTGGTTGGAATTGATTCCCGTTCCCATTGTTTAGCCTGCGGAGGAACGATGCCGTGTATTGACTGGAGTGAGCGCGAAAGGGAGACACGTTGTTTGACGTGAAACTATGTGATGGAGTGTAATGAAAGAGATACAAGTGGATGGAACCTGACATGTCAAAGGGGAGTGGAACCATGAAAGGATGGAACCTTGCGAGAGGAACAATGATGCGGTTTGGAGTGAGCAGTAAAGGCTGGAAGTGGATTTCATCTCACCACCTTTCGTCAGAAAGTGGTATTTGAGGAGGGGGGAGCGATTCCATAGAGGTGTTGACGTGTGGCAAGGCGAGACCCATCGAAATCGCTTTTCAAAGTGCGCCATAGCCCGTTAACATTCGTACCAGGAGGTGGAGTGATATCGTCGAGTGCCGTCAATCTGGCGCAGAGCCATCGAACGGTGACCGTTTGACGAAGATGCACGTAGAATAAGCAGGTACGGTGAGTGCATTGATTGGGCGATTGAACGTAGATGCGAGGCCCAGAGCCAAGGTTTATTCAAAAGTTAATTATGCAAAAGCGTGCGTATCAATATAAATTCTCAAGGTTTAACCATTGGTTGTAAAGCTTGGCACATACAAATAAATTGAATTCCCGTGATAGAAGAAGTATAAGCACGAGGGGTTATAACATTAATTCTAAGGTTTGGAGGAAAATATATAAACCATGGAAAATATGTGGGTTAACAATATTGTGAGGGTTTAATAATTGAACGGAGGTCATGACCATATATATGTTGGGCGCTAAACAAAAGCCACAGTTTATTAATAATCGGGAATATGCATACATGACATCATTTATTCTGGGGGGGTCTCCTTCCCCTATCTGCTCAAGTCTGCTACCCCCGCGGAATTTAAAAGGAATGGAGCTCCGTTTGATGCGAGTTGATCCGAATATGGTTTAAACTATATATTCTTCAAGGAGGTAAACTTCAGAATAAAGTATTGAAATTGTCCAGATCGACAGTTGGATTGAGTACAAATTTGTTGTATTCATTTTATATGCACACAGAAAGAGGAAGTATGAGGCCTGACATAAATCTGTTGAATGTAAAATGTATTCAATAAGGAGAACAAAGTATTATACATCAACTCAAATGTACTATGATAAAATAAGATGTTATGTATGCCTCAAACTTGGTCACAAAGCAAAATATTGTAATCTTCCATATACATTAAAGAACTCTAGACAGATGATGGGATCAAAGAAAATCAAACAAAACTGTGAATTTAAAAGAAGTGCAGACATTATGAAGAACCCCAATAAAGTATGGAAGGAAAAGAGAAAGGGGGAGCCTATTATCTCAATAACATAACGAATCCTCCATAGTCTCAGGGGGAGCTGCTCTAGGAAGCAAAGCAAAAATCCATCCAGTGAAAAATATGAAGCAACATCCCAGGGGGAGAGAAGTTCATATATAGACCCCATGAAAGTAGTCTAAGAAGAGCTCCATGAAATGAAAACAGCTATGAGATCAGGAAGTGAAAAGAAATTCCTCTAATAGAGAACTATATAGGAAGAAGATTATTTAGCTGACAAATTGATGAAATAAGAGAAGGTAGCAAGCAACCATGGTGGTAGAGAGGAAACATTAGTCATGATCATTTCAGTTAAGAAGACATCAGCACATTAAGTGATGATCACAATGTGCAACATTCTGCTAGTGATGATCACAATGTGCAACATTCTGCTAGTATGATCAATGATTCACCTTAAAAAGGAATGACTAAGAAAAGTGCCTGTCATCATTAATATCATTACATCACTCATCTATGAAAAGTCCCCTTGGAGGAGTACAATCAAGTAAGTGATAAATTTCTGAGTGATCTTCCCATGAAGAGTCCTAGGAAAGAAATTGAAGATGTCTTCCCTAAGATCACTATGTTAGAACAGTTGAATTGTATGTAAAGCAGCAATGATTCTAGAGCAGTCCTAGAAAAGAAAACCCTGTGACTTCCTCTGAACAAAATGACAGAAAAAGAAAAAGATTAATGAGCCCAAGATCAGATTTAGTATATTGATGATTGTTGTTGAAAACAATGGAGGGCTCAATAATAGAATTTTTGAAGGATGTCTTAATTATGGGTAAATGTGCAAGCTAAAGTGAAAGCTCTACATATTTTATCAAGGTAATATCAATTGGTACTAAGTACAGGTAGCATGTCTATCAACAGAATATCAAGAGTTATCATGGAGCAGCAATGTGGTACAGGTCCTCAGGATCAAAGGTTATGGCAAGAGTATATCCAGCATAAAAGGGTCAATGAAAAGGCTAAATGATCAACATTTTTTTTACTATGGAAACATGATATTGAGCATTGAAACATTATTTTGTGGATGCCTTCCTAAAGTCAATACATATACATATCAAGCCTATTCTCTTAATATCATTCATAACACTATGTGAAGTCTGTTTGCTGATTTTTCAATTAAATCATCTTGAATATGCTTCTGTGGAAGATCATCTTGATAGAACAGTCAAAGTATCTGAAGCATAAAGGATTGGTTGTGATTACCATTTGAAACTCAAAAGTTTTTTTTTAATCCTTCTTCAGCACAAAGGATTTGCAGGTAATTCACCTTTAAAGAGAGATTGATCATTGACATACATACCTCCTCATGTCGTAAAGAAAACTACATGATTGATAAATGAGACTGACCAATACATTGAAGGGTTTGTTTTGAAAGTACAGTGTGCAAGTAGTGAAAGTCATTTGGTCTCTTATATTGAAAGATATTGACTATTCTCACAATAAGCTGTAAGCTCTGGTGTGATTCATTTATTCACAATAGCAACAAGGACCTTTCAGTCTTTAAATGTATTATCCCTATCAGCAGTCTAGCACAGATTACCAACAACAGGCAGTACAGGTGAACCACAGCAACAAAAGATATATTGGCATCATCACAATGGAACAAATGCTGTCTACAGATGTCTATTGTAGAAGAAGACTTATTCCATATACAATCTTCCTCAATAGAAAGCTGTCATCACTTACTCTCTATACAAGTGCAAGGAGTCTATGCTTTGGAATGATATCAACTTAATATGTATATACAAGTTCAAATATTCTCAAAAGTGTTCTCTCAACCACTCTTATACACCAGTTTGGAGCAGCAAGGTACACAGTCAGAAGAAGAAGGCCTAAACACATCTCAGAGAGAAGAAATGCAAAGACAGAATCAACACTAAGAAATGTGCAACCCTTTGCCATTGATGTCAACGGGGGAGGAAAAGCAAGTAATAGAAGAAAGGGTCTTCTAAAAGAAGCTAGACAGAGGAAGACTTGGAGGAAGCATTGGATTACTGGTGGATGTGTTGCCATCAATGCCAAAGGGGGAGACTGTTGGAAATGTTGTCATTGATGGCAAAGGAGATGGAAAAGGAGGAACACCTGAGGCAGCAACTAGGCAAAGAGAGCAGCATAGCAGCAAGATGTAGAGAGGGTCGAGCAGTAGAGACAGGGTCATTTAAAGAAGCAGAGGCAGCAAAAGGAGAATTAAGGAGTAGCATCAGTCAAGGAGTAGATGAAACAAAGAGAGAAGAAAAGTATCAGACAGGTAGAGGCAGCAAAGAAGCGAACAAAGGAAGCAAAGGAGACAGGCGGAAGAAGACTGTCGAAATGTAACAGTCAAACAGCAGAGCGGAAGCAACGGTAGAGACAGAGAAAAAAAAGCACAGCTAAGGCAGAGGCAGAGGTAGTGAATATAGAGGCAGAGTCGTTATTCCGGGAATCATTATTCGTGATGGATACACTGTTCTAACTTATGAATTGATGTCAAGTCTGGCTATGGACTACAATTCGAACCCTGTGTTTGTATGAACTTTGTAAGGGTGATAATAATACAACGGAGTTGATTGGAGCGCTTCTAAGCTTAATTTGCAGGTTGGTCCGTGTTAACTAAGCCGTCGAGAATTGGTTGGAATCGATTCCCATTCCCATTGTTTAGCCTGCGGAGGAATGAAGCCGTGTATTGACTGGAGCGAGCGCGAAAGGGAGACACGTTGTTTGACGTGAAACTATGTGACGGAGTGTAATGAAAGAAATACAAGTGGACAGAACCTGACGTGTCAAAGGGGAGTGGAACCATGAAAGGATGGAACCTTGCGAGAGGAACAGTGACGCGGTTTGGAGTGAGCAGTAAAGGCTGGAAGCGGATTTCATCGCACCACCTTTCGTCGGCAAGTGGTATTTGAGGAGGGGGGAGCGATTCCATAGAGGTGTTTACGCGTGGCAAGGCGGGACCCAACGAAACCGCCTTTCAAAGCGCGCCATCGCACGTTAACGTTTTTACCAGGAGGTGGAGTGATATCATTGAGTGTCGTCGATCTGGTGCAGAGCCATCGGACGGTGACTTTTTGACGGAGATGCACGCAGAATAAGCAAGTACGGTGAGTGCATTGATTGGTTGATTGAACGTAGATGCGGGGCCCAGAGCCAAGGTTATTCAAAATTTAATTATGCAAAAAGCGTGCGTATCAATATAAATTCTCAAGGTTTAACCATTGGTTGTAAAGCTTGGCACATACAAATAAATTGAATTCCCGTGATAGAAGGAGTATAAGCGCGAGGGGTTATAACCTTAATCCTAAGGTTTGGAGGCAAATATGTAAACCATGGAAAATATGTGGGTTAACCATATTGTGACGGTTTAATAATTGAACGGAGGTCGTGACCATATATATGTTGGGCGCTAAACAAAAGCCACAGTTTATTAATAATCGGGAATATGCATACATGACGTCATTTATTCTGGGGGGGTCTCCTTCCCCTATCTGCTCGAGTCTGCTACCCCCGCGGAATTTAAAAGGAATGGAGCTCCGTTTGATGCGAGTTGATCCGACTATGGTTTAAACCATATATTCTTCAAGGAGGTAAACTTTAGAATAAAGTATAGAAATTGCTCAGATCGACAGTAGGATTGAGTACAAATTTGCTGTATTCATTTTATATGCACACAGAAAGAGGAAGTATGAGGCCTGACAGAGGAAAACAAAGATTGCAGAGTTGAAGAAATGTACAACAAAGGGATTCAAAAGTGCAGTGAACAGGTGGAATATGCAGATGACAGTGAACAAAGAGTATGCAGAACATGTTCTTAACAGCAGCAGGAAAAGACAAATCCGGTAAAGCCAAAATCCAGAAAAGGAGCTGAGTGAAATTGAAATATGTAATTAAAAATGTGAATGTAAATGTTGTAATTAATTTTTTATTGTTTGTGATGCAAAGGCAAGTATCCTAAGGAAAAGAAAAATCCCACTGTAGCATGGAAATTTGTACATATTGTTATATTTTTAAAATTGAGTTGGATAAAGGAATAAGAAGACAGAAGCCAAAGAGTCATGACTGTTCACTCCAAATTCCTTGTGAAATACAAACAGTCATGTGAGGATCTCTATATATAATATCAATTTGATATGCACAAAGAGGAGGTTAGAGAGAGAAAATATAGAGAAGGCAGAGTATAGAAGTGTAAGGCAGAGAAGATTAAGAAAAGAAGAGCAGAAAGAGAAGCTACAGAACAGAGCTGATATCTGAGGTAAATCAGCAAACCTTCAGTTTGATAAAGTAAGGAAGCTGGAGTTCCCTGCCAAGTTGTAGCTGACAAAATGTCGCTGTAATGATCGAGGTTGGAGCCTCCCGTAGGTTGGTGTCAGAGAAAATATATGGGAGTTGGTGCCTCCACACTGCCAGCTTGATAAATGTCGCTGTAGCTGATCGAGGTTGAGCCCCGTAGGGTTAAGGCTTGCAGAAAATCGATGGGAGTTGGAGCCTCTTCGTGTTGCATTTTGCACTGAGGTAGGAGCCTCCCGTAGTTTGTGCCTACAGAAAATCAGTGGTGAGAGGGAGTTGGAGCTTGCCTTTGCATCACAACAACAATAAGATGTGGTTTTCTCCATTTATGGGTTTCCACTTATATCTGGTGTCCCTGTGCATGATGTTTATGTGTTGATGTGGTTTATCTCATCTGCTCAATACTTGCTGCTCTCATATTAAATCTACTGTTACATTATATTAATACTTGCTGCTCACATTCTAAGACTACTCACATATTAAGTTGAATATGAAATGAAGGTGTAAATAAGTTTTAAGGAAAAATTTTAAAAGTCCATGAATGTGTTAAACTGATTCACCCCCCCCCCCCCCCTCTCTCAGTTTAACTAAGGGTTCAACATAGAGCTTCTAGCTCATAGATTTGAAGAAGGGATCAACCCTTCAAGCTTAGATCTGATTTGATATCATATTTCAGCCATATATTTGTCAGATATAGCTTCAGATTTGTATTTCCCAGTAGATCAAGGATCAAACCCTAGGGAGGTGATTTTTCCAAAGTTGTAGATCTAGAAAATCCTTTCTGGGTTATCTTGGGAATCCATCACATTGGCCAGATCTTGAATCTTGGCATCATCTGAGCTCCAGTTTTGAGTAGATCTGCATTTCCCTTTTCAGCCTGCAACTATATGTTCATATTCTGTTGAAGGGACAGTGCAATATTTTCTGCAAAGCCTCTCTAGTTACTATGTACCTGTTGTAGCTTATTTTTTGGGTACTTCTAGACCATCTCTTTGGCTAGATGTGCTTATATATTGTACATGGTGTAACTGATTCTTCTCCAATGTAATAAAATGGCTCAACTTCTCTGTACATTCTGATGTTGTCTTAAGATTTATTGTTTATCTTGCTGTAAGTTCTTATATTGTGTGAAGTATTACTGCATTCTCCCTTTTGGGATATTACAGTGGTATCAGAGCATGATATTTGGCTTAGCTTGTGGACACTTCATCCTTTGCATCTAAGGAAGAAGCAGACAGATGAGATCTATCATGGAGGAAGAAAATTCTGCCACTCATTTCTGTATATCTATGCAAGATCTCTCCAAGGAGGTCTATCAAATGAAAGAGGCAAGGCAGAAAGAAGATCCAAGAAGAAGATGTGATGAGGAAGGCCCCAACACTTCCTATCAGCAAAGAAGAAAACCAGAGAATCCTAGATCTCCTCATAGATCCACTATGCCCACTTTCTTTGAAGAGGGTGAAGAGTGTAGAAATGAAGGAAGGAATGAACTTGAGACTCATGAGACTCTCAGTCTGTATCTTGAAGAGTAAAAAGCACAGTCTAGAGCATTCAAGGAGAAGCTAACTCTCCAACAATTCTTCAAAATCAAAGAAGAAATAGGATCCTATAGCAGCAATAGAAGAAAGAGGCATAATAGATTCTATTTGCCTGCATTTGATGGATCTTCCTCAAGCACTGTTAAGGCTTGGAGGAGAGATTTAGACACATTTTTCAGGCTACATCCTGTAGCTGAAGAAGAGGCCGTTAAAATTGCAACACTTAATCTGTTAGATGAAGCCAATGATTGGTGGTTTGGTCACATAGAGCATGCAAAGGTGACTAAATATTCAGATTTCTTTCACAAGTTGAGAAAGAAGTTTGATATGAAGAAGACAAATATGTGCTATATAGAGACATTTCCTAAGGAGGAGGATGCCAATATTGTCAGTCTGGACAAGAGGTCACTACATTCACCACCAGCTGCAGAAGTACTTGCATCCGGAGAAGATACTCTTGCATATTTGAAAGATGGTCTTGAGCTCTTGACATATAGAGTCCCATGCATGATTCAGGAGATGCATGAGGAAGAGGAGGAGAATTCCAGCGCTGGTACACTTGGAGAAGAGCAGCCATCACTCTTACCAGCAGTTGGAGGCACTATTATCCTGGTTGGAGGAACTCTTGTGTTTTGTCAAGAGGTTCCCACATATTAGTTGATCCAAGGTATGCATACACATTCATCACCTATTGTTTCAGTAGATCTTATTGAAACTTGTGGGGGCATGCCATCAGTGCCAATGCATAACCAAGGGTTAGAACATAATGATGATTTGAGGCAGGAATATATCACAGCACAGAGGACCCTTGATCTAATCAAGGAGGAGATGAAAAGCTATCCCAGTTTGTCATGGATGAACTACATTCAACCTCTTGAGTTGAAGTATAGAGTTTCAGAAAAGGGGATGTTCATAATCCTTTGTACAGCGACTGGTTATGAGAATAGTATTATACCTTTCTTTGAGATAGTTTATGTATTACCTTGTAGATCTATAGCGCTGTCACTTAGAAGCAGTGACAATGATGAGGGCCCATTATTACTGGAGCATTCTTAAGGTAGCTTCACTCATGAAGCAATGGAAGACAAGATGATGAATGATAGAAATCTAGATATGAGAAATATTTTCTCCCTTCTTGATGACACTTTCTCAATGAGCATATCACGGCTCAAAGAGAAAATTCTACCTACAACAGATCCAGAGCCTCATTGGTTTTGGAAGGCCATGGATGAGAAGAAGGTCTCATTAAGAGATCCCATTGGAGGTGCACTTCAAAATTTCATGGAGTGCAAAGTTCTTCATCAGTTTGGGGAAGATGGTATTATACAAAGGGAGGATACCATGATTATGCAGCACATCACTCATCTTTCATATTGGGCTGAGTGGATGAGGAAGATAAACAAGGGGTTGCATGACCAATTGTAGATTTATATGGGCCAACAAGCTTGGTTATGTTGGTTTCCCTTGGGTGCTTCTTGTCACTACCCCAAGGCTGCTATTTCTTTGATCCATGCCTTGAAAAACACTTATGAAATGAAGAAGGAGGCAAGGTTGCGCTGGCTGCTCTTGGGTGAGTATGGTTACCACCCAATAGCTCATGATTTTCTGATTCATGCCTTGTGTATCAATGATAGTATGCAGAAAAAGAAGGCATGTTCAATTTTGTTTCACTTGAGAGAGATTGGCCACCACATGACATCTCCTATGTCTATATGCTTTGTCTTGGGTAAATCCTAGCATGAGGCTCTCATGATGTGCATTGATGATGTTTCCTTGTATTGGGCTGATGTGATATTCCATATGTCCATTAGTATTCTTTTGCTTCATGATGCACATGAGGAGGAGAGGAAGCAACAAGATCTCTTGTTGCTTTGGTTGCTTTTGGGGGAGTTTGGCTTGTCCATCTTACATGGAGGAGATGGAGGATGGTAGCAAAGGGCCTTACTCTGGTGGTTACTCTTAGGAGAATATGGTTTGACATTTTTGTCTACCCATATAACTCCTTTCCTTCTTCTTTTGCATGCCATTGGAATGATGCTTGGATCCAACAAAGCCAACAGGGCTAAGTATGAGAGCATATCAATGCTCAATCTAATTCATAAAACATGGGATGGAGACATGTATTTTGTGATGGAGCTTTTCATTTGTGAAGAGAACCACCTTATTTTATGCACCTCATGTATTGATGATGATGTCGGACATCATATGGTTGTCACTTGGTACTTCATCATGGAAGGAGGACATCTAACCAAACAGTTGGAGGTCATTCTTTATTTTTTTAACAGACAAATTTGGAACCAAACATACATAACACATTGCAGCAAATGGAGGAAGCCTTCCTTATGTGGATGCCATTTGGGAGGGGATAGATGGCTTTGCATCTACTTTTGGAGTTGCTTGAGGACAAGCAACATTTTGTCGAGGGGGATTGTAATATTCCAAAATTTTCACATCATATCTAGAATATTAGAGTCCTTGATTTTCTTAATGAATTAAGTAAATAAAAGGGTGGAGGGACCCACAATCCTCAATATGAATAAATATCCACTTTGTGTGTGTGAAGGTGGATTAATTTAGCTTAGATCTACATAAAAAGGTAGTTGAGAAACTACTAATGTGAATGAGATTGGAGAACCTGTCTCATTAATGAGATAGATCATGGAGGTTGACATAGTCAACTAATATCTTGAAGGGATAAAACAGAGGATGATTCAGTAAAATAAGATCTTGAAGATGTCAAATATCATGGGAAATTCATGATAAAGTGATGGAGGACGTTGTGCCAACAAGGCACACTTGATGGAAGGTGTACATTGGCATCCTCAATATGTTAGGTCCCTACATTACTAGTATAGTCCCTTATTGTTGTTAATGTAACCCCATTATTGTTATTATTGTACCCTTGTAACCCCCATATTGTTATTATTGTGCCCTTAAATTATTATTGTTAGGTCGGCTAGGATTACATTGCGGCCCCATGGACTCCTATATATAGAAAGGAGGTTTTGTAATTTGAATCATCCAAGAACTGTCAATGCATGTAATGTATTGGAGGTTTCCCCCTCAAAATGGCTTATTTCTAAGGCGTTGATATCTCTTTTCTTCTCTTTTTGGAGCTGGTTTCACAACATTTGGTATCAAAGCTTTGAGATTCTAGGGTTTCGCTGGTCCAAACAAGTCATCATGGAATTTTCGCTATAAAAGTTTTTCTATGAAGGTTCAGAATATGACATTTTTAGAGTATGAAGCCAAAATCCTGAGGAACATCGTTGCAAAATTTTAGAGCTTGGTTCGCAATATTTTTGGAGATATGATCTGTGCAAGTTAGGTCATTTTGCAGGCCCCTGAATTTAACCAAAACATGTCATCGTGGTATTTTCGTAATAACTTTTTTTATACGAAGGTTCAAAAGCTGAAATTTTTAGAGTACGAAGCTGCAATCCTGAGGAACATCATCGCAAAATTTCAGATATTTTTTCACAATATTTTAAGAGATATGATCTGTGGAAGTTAGGGATTTTTGAGGATTTTGAATTTCATCTCAAAGAGGTGATCGTGGAAAAATCTTCATAGCTCTCTCTCTGAGCATCAGATTTGAATGTTGTAAAAATTGGCCGCAAGTACACAGACTTTAGTTTTCGGTCTATCAATTTCAGAGCCAAAGGAGGAAACATTGACACGTGGCAAGTCGTACAAGTTTTCTCTACGGAACCAGTCCAAAATTGGGTCATTGTGGGAGATTGGACATAAATTTTCCTTGAAGAATCCAAATCAGATCAAACATGTGGCATTTGAAAGAAGCTTCAGAGGGCTACTATAGGGATGAATTTCAGATATTGAGGATCCACAATTATAGAGATAATTCAATTTCAATATCAAGCTCCTCAAAAGCAAGTAAAAGGTGTGTATTTTTTTCTTTCGAATTGAATAAGTCTTGTTTGAAGAACAAAGTTGAATTGGCTTCAAAATGTAACATGGAATAGATCTGAGTGTTCAGCGGTTCTAAAATTTCCTCAAAATAAATTCTTTCAATTAAGCCTTCTAGAAAGCTCTCTCACTGACACAACAGAAGACGAGAATGGCAAACATGACCACCAAACCCCTTGAAGCAAAGTGCAATAGTTTAGCTCTTATGAGCTAAAAAATGACATGGAATTTTTGAAGAAAGGCGTGGAAACTAAGATGGATGGTTTGAAGAAAGGCGTGGAATATAAGATAAATGGCATGGAATCTAAGATAGATGGCATGGAGGCTGGCATGGAATCTAAGATGGATGACATGGAAGTAAGATCAATGAGAAAATGGAAAACATGAAGAATGTTCTAAAAGCAGACATGGAAGGTTTGACAAAGTTGATACAAGAAATTTTTCCTAATGGTGAAAATATAGTAGAAGAACCTCATGATGAGAACAAAATAAATGTTGATAGTAGTTTCCATAGTCTAATGTTTGGAAAGGAACCACCATATTTCAAAAATAGGTGATATGAGGATGTGAAAGGTCATGTCTTGCACGATGCCTTCTGGTGGGCATATTTGATCTCCATAATGTGCAAAACACACAAAAGGTACGCATTGCAACTTTACATTTAGAACAAAATACATTTGTATGGTATCAATGGCTTTTCTCCTGTAAAAAAATTGTCACTTGGTCAATTTTTACGGAGGAAATGATAGCACATTATGAGGATACAAAGAGCAACACCTTCTTTAGCCAATTGATAAATCTCAAACAAAAGGGTTTAGTGGGGGAGCACATTGAGGACTTCCAAAAAATTGAATATAAGGGTAACTGATATTCCAGAGGAACACAGGATTGATCTCTTCATAGGCACTTTAAAGGATAACATCCAACATGAAGTTCGCGTTTTGGAACCTGATTCATTGGAGAAGGCATTCGGGTTGGCAAGAAAAGTTGAATGTAAAATTATGGCGACAAGGAAGCCTACCACTCAATTCTATAAAGAAGGAAGTGTTGCTACGCCTAGATTTACACAACCTACAAGGTTGACACCACAACAATTGGAAGAAAAAAGAGCAAAAGGGCTTTGCTACAGTTGTGATAGCAAATACACTAAAGGTCATAAGTGTGCTGAGAAGAAATTATTTTACATAGATTGTGAAGAGGAAGAAAATGAACAAGAAGAGGATATACACCAGGAACCAACCCTAGAAGAGGAAGAAATGAGTCGGACCATATCGTGTAATGCATTGGTAGGAATTACCACTCCTCAAACTCTCAAGATAGAAGGACATATCAAGAAGAAAAAGGTAATAGTGTTGATTGATTCAGGTAGTACCCATAATTTTATTCATTGCAAGGTAGCCAAGGAATTGAATTGTTTCCTATACCCAGCACCAGAATGTCAAGTGATGGTTGCAAATGGAGGAACTATAAATTGCTCTGGAAAATGCCATAATATCAAGCTAACCATGGGGGAATATGTATTGAATAGTACAATGCTTTCCATTCCTATGGGAGGTGTTGATGTTGTACTAGGAGTACAATGGTTACAATCTTTGGGGATGGTAGCTTTTAATTTTCAAGAAATTTTCTTGAAATTTTTTTCAGAAGGAAAGGAATTTGAATTACGGGGTATTGCAGGGAATTCGGGAAAGATACAATCTCTAACTTCATGACAAAGCTTCTAAAGAAAGAACAATGAGGCATAATTGCACAATTATCCTCACTAGAAGTTCCAACATCAAAATCATCTATTTCTGCAGATCTCCAAAAAGTCTTGGACAATCATTCCAAGGTTTTTGAAACTCCAAAAGGACTCCCACCTATTCATGATCGTGATCATGCTATTCATTTGATTCCAGGAAGTGTTCCTCCAAACATCAGGCCTTATAGATATCCTTATGTCCAAAAGAGCGAAATTGAACGTATGATTGAAGAAATGTTAGAGGCAGGTATAATTCAACCTAGTCAAAGTTCTTTCTCTGCTCCTGTAGTATTGGTACACAAGAAGGATGGATCATGGCGAATGTGTCCGGATTATAGGGAGCTCAATAAGCTCACCATTAAAGACAAATTTCCCATTCCTGTGATTGATGAATTATTGGATGAATTACATGGAGCAAATTATTTTACCAAGTTGGATCTTCGTTCAGGATATCATCAAATTAGAATGAAGACTGAAGATATTCCAAAAACAGCATTTCGAACTCATGAGGGTCATTATGAATTTTTGGTGATGCCTTTTGGCCTTACCAATGCACCTTCTACATTTCAAGGGTTGATGAATTCCATTTTCAAACCCTTCCTTAGAAAATTTGTGCTAGTATTTTTTGATGATATACTAATCTACAATAGGTCTTGGAAGGATCATGTTCAACATGTTGACAGGGTGCTAAAACTATTGCAGGAGAAAAAATTATATAAAAAAACATCCAAATTTTTCTTTGGAGTACAAGAGGTGGAATATTTGGGTCATATTATATCTCACGAAGGTGTTAAGGTAGACCCTAACAAAATTAAAGCCATTAAGGAATGGAAAGTCCCCACAACCATAAAGCAGTTGCGAGGATTTCTCGGGTTAACAGGGTATTATCGCAAGTTTGTTAAGAATTATGGGAGAATAGCAGCACCTCTAACAACATTATTGAAGAAGATGCATTTTCATGGACTCCTGAAGCAACTAAGGCCTTTGAACATCTTAAAGAGGCAATGTGCCTAGCACCGGTCTTAGCTACGCCAGACTTCACAAAAACCTTTATTGTGGAATGTGATGCCCCAGGAAATGGAATTGGTGCAGTTTTAATGCAGGAAGGAAGACCCATTGCTTTTGAAAGTCGTCCAATCAAAGGAAAGTATTTACAGAAACCTATTTATGAGAAGGAAATGTTAGCAATACTGCATGCACTAAAGAAATGGCGAACTTACCTAATGGGAAGACATTTCAAGGTAAAAAATGATCATGATAGTCTTAAACACTTTTTGGAACAAAGACTATCTTCAGAAGAGCAGCAAAAATGGGTCACAAAGATGTTGGGTTATGACTTTGAAATAATCTACAAAAAAGGAAAGCTTAATGTTGTTGCAGATGCACTCTCAAGAAAGAATGAAGAGTTGGAAGCATTGCTTTGTGCCATTTCTATTATCCAACCAGATTGGATAACCGAAGCAAGAGATGAATGGAAGAAGGATGAAGAATTGTGGACACTCATTCAAAAGTTGCAGCAAGATCCTAATACATCTGATACATTTAGTTGGAAAAATAATTCTTTATGGTACAAAGATCGCTTATATCTTTGTAAGAATTCCCAACTAAAACAAAAGATTCTTTTGGAATTTCACATTTCTCCTTCAGGAGGACACTCAGGATTTTTAAAAACTTACCACAGGGTGAAGAAATAATTTTTTTGGGATGGCCTTAAATTTGATATTCAAAATTTTGTTGGCGAATTTTTGGTTTTCCAGCAGAATAAAGTTAAGACAATTAAGACCCCGAGTCTTCTAAAACCTTTATCCATTCCAAGTCAACGTTGGGAGGAGATTCCAATGGATTTTATCACAGGTTTACCTAAGTCCGAAGGAAAGAGTGTCATCATGGTGGTAGGTGATAGACTTACCAAGTATGCACACTTTTGTGCATTATCTCATCCATTTAAAGCAAGTACAGTTGCTACTACATTTATGGATACAATTCAAAAGCTACATGGAAACCCAAGGGTTATTGTGAGCGACAGAGATCCCATTTTACTGGAAATTTTTGGATGGAGTTATTTTCTTGTTTGGGTACTCAATTAGCTCATAGCTCATCTTATCATCCTCAATCCGATGGTCAAATTGAGATAGTAAATAAATGTTTGGAAGGATATCTTTGTTGTTTTGTATCTGATAAACAAAAACAATGGGTCAAGTGGTTACCTCTAGCTGAATGGTGGTATAAAAATTCCTTCCATACTGCAGCAAAAATGACCCCATTTATGGCACTTTATGGATATCATCCACCATCCATCACATCATCTTTAAGATAAAATTTGAAGGTTCAAGCAGTGGAAGATCACATCGAGCATCAACAAGAAGTTCTCCAACTCTTAAAGGATAACCTGAATTTGGCACAAAATCGAATGAAACAACAGGCAGATCAACATCGCAGCGAGAGAAGTTTTGATGTAGGAGATTGGGTATTTTTACGGCTACAACCATACAAACAAATGTCCCTCAAGTAAGCTAAGAAGGATAATAAATTATTGCCAAAGTACTATGGTCCTTACAAGGTGTTGCAAAAGATTGGTACTATGGCATACAAATTGGAGCTTCCTGCTTCTTCACGAGTGCATCCAATTTTCCATGTTTCATGCTTAAAGAAGGTTATAGGTGAAAATATTCTAGTTCAAACAATATTGCCCGAACTTGATGAGGAAGGAAAAATCATATTGGAACCTGAAGCGGTCACGGAAACAAGAACTCGACAGCTACGAAATCGATCAATTTCAGAGTATCTCATCAAGTGGAAGAACTTACCCACTGAAGACTCTACATGGGAGGATGAGAATTTTATACAGAAGCACCCAGAGCTACTCAAGCATTGAGGACAACACTTTTTTGAAGGAGAGGGGCATGTTAGGTCCCTATATTACTAGTATAGTCCCTTATTTTTTTTAGTGTAACCCCCTTATTGTTATTATTGTACCCTTGTAACCCCCATATTGTTATTATTGTGCCCTTAAATTATTATTGTTAGGTCAGCTAGGATTACATTGTGGCCCCATGGACTCCTATATATAGAAAGGAGGTTTTGTAATTTGAATCATCCAAGAATGGTTAATTCATGTAATGTATTGGAGGTTGTCCCCTCGAAGTGGCTTATTTCTAAGGAGTTTATATCTCTTTTCGTCTCTTTTTGGAGCTGGTTTCACAACAATCTACTTTTGGAGTTGCTTGAGGACAAGCAACATTTTTCCAAGGGGGACTATAATATTCCCAAATTTTCACATCATATATGGAATATTAGAGTCCTTGATTTTCTTAATGAATTAAGTAAATAAAAGGGTGGAGGGACTCACAATCCTCAATATGAATAAATATCCACTTTGTATGTGAATGTGGATTAATTTAGCCTAGATCTGCATAACAAGGTAGTTGAGCAACTACTAATGTGAATGAGATTGGAGAACCTGTCTCATTAATGAGATAGATCATGGAGGTTGACAAAGTCAACTAATATCTTGAAGGGATAAAACAAAGGATGATTCAGTCAAATAAGATCTTGAATATGTCAAAGATCATGGGACATTCATGATAAAGTGATGGAGGACGTTGTGCCAACAAGGCACACTTGATGGAAGGTGTACATTGCACCTAGACATGATGGTTGATTTGGTCAAATAGTGCTGCAGTCCAACTTGGAGGATCTTGTCCACATGTGAAAACGCAGTCTAGATGAGGGCCAAGGCTTGGGAAGGCTCAAATGTTATTTAAAGAAGATGAAGGCAAGGATGTGGGCATGTTGATTATTTCTTGATGTAAGATATTTTCAGATCTGGAATTGTCATGTGACATTCCACTGCTTTCTTGGGCTGTTTAGTAGAGATTGTAGGTGCTATTTATCACAGGGTGTTCCTAGTTGGGAATCCCACCTCTTTCTTAGAGCAGCTCTAGAAAGAGGATTGTACTTCATTATACATCAGGCTTTAAGTGCCATCTCCTTTTCCTACTTTCTGCAGAACACTCATATTCCGAAATTGCAGATTTCTGAAGATCAGTTTGGAAGGAGAAAGTTGTCTTCAGTACTTCAGCTGGAGAACTGGTGAGGGATTATTCCTATCACCTTGGGCTTAAATATCAGCTTCCCATAGTTTCATTGCAGATCTAGCATCAGGCCAAAATTTATTGACCTCCTAGCAGTAGTATTCCCTTTAGGAATAACACTATTCATTTTTCATATCTAAAAGGAGGAATAAAGTTGCTAGTATTTCAGCTAGCAATCCTGTGAGGGATCATCCCCTCACATTTCCATCAATATTTCCATCAGCCTGGAGCTTATTGCATCATTTTTTAGCAGGCAGAAGGCCTCTCTTTCCCTCACAACACAGTTTCTATAGGCAGTTGTGTTGCAACAACTACAATCATCATTGGAGGATTGAGAAGCTAGATCTAGAGCTTCTAGCTCATAGATCTGAAGAAGGGATCAACCCTTCAAGCTTAGATCTGATCTGATATCATATTTCAGCCATCTATTTGTCAGATCTAGCTTTAGATCTATATTTCCTAGCAGATTAAGGATCAAACCCTAGGGAGGTGATTTTTCCAAAGTTGCAGATCTGGAAAATCCTTTCTGGGTTATCTTGGGAATCGATCACATTGGCCAGATCTTGAACCTTGGCATCATCTGAGCTCTAGTTTTGAGTAGATCTACATTTCCCTTTTCATCCTGCAACTATATGTTCATATTTTGCTGAAGGGATAGCGCAGTATTTGCTGCAGAGCCTCTCCAGTTACGTTGTACCTGTTGCAGCTTGTTTTCTGGGTACTTCTAGACCATATCTTTGGCTAGATCTGCTTATATTTTGTACATGGTGTAACTGATTCTTCTCCAATGTAATAAAATGGCTCAACTTCTCTGTACATTATGATGTTATCTTAATATTTATTGTTTATCTTACTGTAAGCTCTTATATTATGTGAATTATTACTGCATTCTCCCTTTTGGCATATTACACCGAGGCATCTGCTTCTCAGAAACCCACAAAAATTAGAGATGAAGACGAGGTCAAAACATTCTTGCAGGCATGCATGAAGCTGCTGCGTAATCAATGGGCCGTAGAAAACCTCCAAGCCCTAATCGACAGCTACATAGAAAGAAAAACCCCAGTCATGGAAGTTAAGGATGCGCACAAAATATATAAGCATAAGAGACGGAATGGTTGAGAGATGCAGCTAACCGCATAGATTGGTGATTACGAAATGGATCAGGTTATTCTGGACCTAGGATCAGATGAGAACATACTACCCAAATAGACTTGGTAGCGAATGGGAGAACCTAAATTAGAATGGTCCACTATCCAGCTGCGCATGGCCAATCAACAGAATATCATACCGCTGGGAAGGTTATCTAAGGTCGTGGTAGATATCGCAGGGGTTAGGGTCCAGGTTGACTTTGAAGTCATTCATATTGTAGAAGCTGCGGATCCCTATCCCGTATTCCTAGGATTGGATTGGGCCATAAATATAGGTGGCATTATCAATTTGAAGAAAAGAAGCATGGTGTTTGAAAGTGAAGGAACACGGGTGATAGTACCACTAGACCCCACAGAAGGAGAAAGGTATACAGAACCAGTGCGTGAGGAAGAAGAGGTGGATCACATCTATAAGTTGACCATGCAAGATGAATATTGGATTAATCCTACAGTCGATGGTGTGCTTTGCTGGGAAAAGGATAGTGAATGCTTCTCTGACTCTGATGAAGAAATAGAAAACTGGCAAAACCAACTACATGATGTCTTTGCATTGCGCTGCCTACGAATCATAAGGGACTTCCGCTACATATCCTCAGAGGTAAGAGAACTACCCTACTTTGATGGTTTTGGTAGTATAAAAGAGTTTTTGCGAACATTTGAAGCTGAGGTTCCAAGAGAACGAAGGTTATGGGTCCTTAATCTATCCATGTGTGCAACACCTGCAAGGTGGTGGGACACGCATAAGGGGGCATTTCAAGACTAGGAGGAATGTCAGGACATGATGATCCTGCGATTTGAACCACCAGTTGATGTGCGTGTCAAGACGTTCCTTGGCCCAAGGGATTCACATGAACACTTGTTCGCATGGATGGAAAAATGGTATGACCGGACTACAGAGGAATGGGTTCACTTGTTTATTCACGCTTTGGGACCAATCCCCACTGCATGGTACTTGAATGCGGAGCTACATCACCACACCCGCCACTGGGAGAGTTTCAAGGATGAATTCATAGGAACATTTTGATTAACAGGGGGCTCGGAGGCGCTTGAAGAAGCTCTGTAGGATATAGACATGTTTGTGTTTGGTGAATCTAGCCTCGACGTCGCATTCAGGGCACCAACATGGGAAACGCAGGTGGCATGACATTTTCAATTGTCACAATATAAATATGGAACAATGTGATGAGGATCCACACAATGTCTCTATCCCGGAATTGGAGGGAGAGCACGCAGTGGCGGGACCTCCACTAATAACTGTGGATGTGATGAAGCCTCTGAAGCTATGGGAATTCAACATTGGCATGGTCGAGCAGCCTAAGTTGGCTAAGATTGGGGACTACTGGGATGGGGACTATTGGCTAAATTGCTCATAGAATATCAAGAATTATTCCCAATGAAGTTTTCGGAGCTCAAGGGGATCATAGGGGATTTGGGGTTATGCACATCATGCTAAAACCAGATGCACGACCGATAAAGCAGCGGCCTTATCGGCTAAACCCTAAGTATAAGTAGAAGGTCAAGAAATAAATCGATAAAATGCTCGCTGCAGGTATTATCAAACCGGTCGAGCAGTCGGATTGGGTAAGTCCGATGGTGGTTTAGGAAAAGAAGACGAAGGGGGAAATCTGAATCTGTGTGGACTTACACAAGTTGAATGATGCCTGCGTACATGATCCCTTTCCGACACCATTCTTAGATGAGATCCTGGATAGCGTAGGAGGCCAGGAAGCATACTAATTCACTGATGGGTTCTCAGGATACCATCAGATCAGGATTGCACCAGAATATCGCAGCAAAACCACGTTTGCTACTGAATGGGGATCATACCAGTATACAGTCATGCCACTTGGACTCAAGAATGCCCTTGCTATCTTCTCACGTGTGGTTGTTGCAGTGTTCAAAGAATTCATCCATAAATTTTTGTAGGTGTACTTTGATGACTGGACTGTCTTTGGCTTAGTAAAGACGCATGTTTCAAACCTGCGCATGATGTTGGATGCTTGTAGAAAGCACCAAATCTCCCTGAACATCAAGAAATGTATCTTCTATGTACCTTTTAGAATCTTGCTTGGACATATAGTATGTCAACAAGGGTTAATGGTTGACCCTGCGAAATTTTCCGTTATCATCAATCTGGCAGTACCTACAACTAAGAAATAGCTGCGTTCAATCCTTGGACACATAGGCTAGTACGGAAAGTTCATCCAGGGATACGCACTAATCACGACACCTATGGAAAAGATGCTAAAGAAGGATGTTTCATTTTTTTGGGATGATGAGTGTCAGAAGAGCTTTGACCTACTCAAGGAAAAGATGGAATCTATGCCTATCCTTATTTTTCCTGATTGGGAAAAGGTATTTCATGTTCATGTTGATGCTTCAGGAATCGCCCTGGGAACAATCCTTACGCAGCCTGGGGACGGAGACATTGATCACCCTGTTGCATTTTCTAGTCGAAAACTATCTAGTGTGGAGCATAACTATGCCACCACGGAGCGTGAGGGATTGGCCATGGTTTATGCATTACATAAGTATCGGCACTATATCTTTGGGGGGCACTTAAAAATGTTCACGGATCATTTG
Organism: Pinus albicaulis; assembly: GCA_034641835.2. NCBI lineage: Eukaryota > Viridiplantae > Streptophyta > Pinopsida > Pinales > Pinaceae > Pinus > Pinus albicaulis. The sequence goes on along the minus strand of CM076578.1, from coordinate 1,597,030,520 downwards.
GATTTAAAGTAACTGGTTAATAAGCCTGTGTTGGGGGGGAAAATTTGTCGATGGCTTCTATTGTTTCAGGAATATGACTTTGAGATCATTGTTAAGACAGGGAGGTTGAATGCTGGACTAGATCACTTGTCTCGAATTGAGAGTGGTGAGGAACCAACCAAACTAGAGGAAGGATTGCCTCATGCATAGATGTTTTCTATTAAGGTAATTTCCGACATTATCCAGTTCCTGACTACAGGTAGTGCACTTGTGGAGTATTCGGTGCAACAAAAGAAATAGATGGTAGCTCGCGTTGTGGATTTTACCATCATCGTAGGACATCTATATAAAATGGGTGCAGATGAAGTGCTGCGCCAGTACGTCCTGGAGCACGAACGACATGATATCTTGGCAGAAGCCCACGACGGGGTGGCAGGAGGTCACTACGTAGGGAAAGAAATGACGCAAAAGATCTTAAGAGCTAGCCTATGGTGGCCTACCCTGCATACTGACTCTCACGAGTATTACAAAGCCTGCGATACATGCCAATGGACAAGAAGGCCATCACATAGAGATGAAATGCCCCTTCAATTTCAATTGGCACCGCAAGCCTTTGACAAATGGGCCATCGATTTTGTGGGACCTATTAACCCACCTAGAAAGAAGACATGTGTGCACTACATCATAACTGCCACTGACTATGTGACCAGGTGGGCCGAAGCACAAGCGGTGAAGGATTTCACTGCAGATACCGTTGCGCATTTCATGTTTGAGTAGATTCTGACCAGATTTGGGTGTTCAAAAAATTCTGATGAGCGATAGAGGTACGCACTTTGTTAATGAGACAATACAGGCCTTGACGGAGTAATTCCAGATCCATCACGCAAAGAGCACTCCATACCATCCTTAGGAGAATGGAGTCGTTGAAGCATTCAATAAAGTCTTAGAGAATGCACTCACTAAGGTCTGTAACGCTGATCGCAGCGACTGGGACATGCGCATCCTGTCTGTCCTTTGGGCCTATCGAAGCACCTGTAAGAAGTTGACAGGGAAAACTCCATTTAGGATGGTTTATGGCAAAGAGGCCGTTATTCCCATGGAATATATTGTTCCTAGTCTGCGCATCACAGCCTTTACAAATATGGCAGAGCCTGATATCATGGAGGAGAATTTAGCGCAGCTTGTAGCTTTGGAGGAAGACCATTTTATTGCAAAATTCCATCAACAGGTTCAGAAAGCATGTGATAAGACATGTCATGACCGACATGTTCAACAAAAGTACTTTGCGGAGGGTGATTTAGTGCTCTTTTACGATAGCCAGTTTTCAAAGCACCCAGGGAATTTTCGGCAGCACTAGCTTGGGCCCTATATAGTTAAGGAAATTACGGATTGTAGAGCTGCTCAGTTAGCTACCCTACGTGGCGATATGCTACTCGGCTATATCAATGGCAGTCGGCTCAAACCATATAGGATCAAATGACGATATGGCCGGAGTAGCTGTATAATGGGGGGTAGACCCACCAAGGAAGATAAGCACCGCACGTATCATGTTACGCATAGGAGGCAATTGCAGGGTTGGAATCCGGGGTGGGGGGTGTGTGCCAGAGGCACAGGAGTAAATTCAGACCATAGCAGGTGCGCCGGAAGCAAAGGAAGTATGCCCAAAATGCAGGGATGCGCTAGGAGCGCATGGGTGTGCTGAGTGCACTGGGGGTGCGAAAACTAGCCGTTGAAATAGTCAAATTGGGTAAAAATAAAAAATTATTGTTGGAAGGAGCGGGCGGCCTACAGTTAATGCAACGATATTTAGAGATTTTTTACCGTTTTCCAAATGGTAAGTTCCGAGTGAAGTTTACCCTACCGTTGGGCACTCGCAAAAGCTATAAAAAGGGCATGATAGGTCAGACAAGGGTTCTGTATCGCTCGAATAGCTTGTACTTGACATTTTTGTCCTTGAAGAATTTGTACTGTAAGAATTTCAGTGCCTATAGCGTCTGTTTCATGTCTGAGAAACCTGATCCCTCTGACAGTAGCAATCCTGAGTTTGACTTTCGCGCCAGGATGACGACCACGAATCTTGCTGAACCCTCGGAACCAGTGACCTCGGTGGAACAAGGAACTGAGGAAGCGGTGGAGATTGAGTCTGAAGTTGAAGAAATTTTCTCTACGCCCATCACAATGGAGGGAAAGGAAAAGGTTGAAGGTTCAGGGAAACCTGTAAAACCCACTAAATGGGCTGGAGGAGAGCCCTGAACTTCCCTCAGAAACATAAAATCCCTGCAGGCGATGCCTCAGGCGCGGGTTGCTCAGGAGGAGGCCCAGCTCGCCGACCCGATCAATTGGTTACCTCCCTTTGTTCATCCATGCATGCCCTCGATGCGCATGCCAAAGAACCTCGACGGGCTGATCACTTATCTGCAAATGCCACTGACCCCGGGAGAAGTCCCCGTCATTAGTGAGCCTTTCAGGAGGCTCCATGAGATCAAATTTGACGATCACGACTTGGCCAACTTGGAGACATTCCCTGAGCTGGCACCTGAATTTTACCTTGACACGATTCAAGAAGACGATGGGATAAAAAATTTTCACCAGCGCTGGGTGCGGGGATTGGTCGGGTCCGGGCTCCTGAACCTGCTAAGGATGCCACACTTCGGGCACTACAACATCACGGACCGAATCGCCCGACAGTTGCTCGCTCTGATTCACGATGTCTACCTATGGATCCAAGATAGAATCCCCATCGATGTTGTGTTGGTTCATAGAATTACTAGTCTTTCGATGAATGGACCGAACCCTCTGGAGCGCGTGGGCAAGAAGTATGAGGGGAAAACTACTGAGTACGTGTGAAAAACCTACCATGTGGAGCACAATACTCGGGGCTTCATAATTAATTCCATCAGCAACCAAGGCACGCAGTTGGGCACCATGTTGTTGGTGTGCAAGATGATGAGAAAATGTCAGGTCACCTCTGTCCTTGCCTACGTAATTTAGTTGGCGGGCCAATGCGGGAAAGGGGTATGCTTCAATTGGGCCTAGTACTTGTGCGATGAGTTTCTGGCTAATGTCCGAGAATCCCAGGAGTAGGGATGAGCCTTTTTCTATTCCTGGTTGTTGTTCCTCATAGTGTTGGTCACCTGGGAAGCCCCTGCAGAGTTAGTCCTCCCTGAAATCATCCCAGACATGTGCGAAGGGGCTCATTATGTGCACTTTTGGGACTCCAAGGATGCACAACGTATTGAGGACAACCAAGTCTTCTGGGTCCTCTTTCAGAGTAGTTTGGCAGCGGCCATTAATTCCCGACCACAGTTTTCTCCAGTGGTATATGACAGATACAAGGGCATTGCGGCATTCCAGGTCACCATGCACAACGTCCAGATCCAAGAATGCAAGGATAAAACCTGGACCTCTCTCCCTTATATGGTGGCAGACGAATAAATTGACAATGTCACTGCGCTCTGGCATCCTAACTGGAAGATCGGTTTCAAACCCGGTGCGAAGAGCTCTGAGGGAACCATCGCACCAAAAGTAATCCTGCCTGTCGTCATCAAGGATATCAGAGGACCAAGGAAAAGTACCAGGAAGGACACGGGCACAAAAACACAAAAGGATGCACAGCAGAAGCAGACCAATGAGAAGGATGTTGAGGTGGAGACTCGGGTAGATTTGCAGCCAGACCTGGGTACAAAAGGACTGGATGCAGGAGGAACTACCTCCCCCTGAGGCACGAAGCGAACAAGTGAGCCTATCAAAGGGCCCTGAAAGAAGCAACACTCTCAGCGGATGGAACAAGATGAGATAGTTACGCTGACCGAGGGAGACCTCGAAAAAATTGTTGACGCGGTCACTTTCACTGTAGAAGACAGATGGGTAGCCTTAGAGGAACAAAAAAAAGTTGCGATCAACACAATTCAGGCTGAGCTCCGCACTCTACAGCTGAAGGCAGACACGCTGTAGACCAGTGTGACTCAGGTACAAGTGCCCTCGACAACTAGCAGTGCCACGCTAGTTACATATGAAAGCCGCCTCTGTTCTCTACCTAGCATAGCCCTTGAGATCAGTCCACCTGACCTGGGTTTGCAAGTCCAGGCCAGTACAGAAGTCTAGTTGAATCTAGCTAGGCTACCTCATGAGGGCTTGTAGGGTCTCCACACCTCTTTATTTCAAGAAATTCACCATCGAGACCAACAAGTGCACCAACATCTTGGAGTGGCTAAACAGAAAATTGATGCAAAGAACGTTGAAGTGAGCCTAGCAATCGCGAAGCAAACGGAGCTCGAAAACATGATTCACCACCTCTGTGCAAATGTTACCACAGAGATCCCGACCACAGCCACCCCTTAGGCTAACAGGTTGGTCGCAGAATTGAAGGCCTCCAGGACAGAAGTTTAGGTGGTCAAGACGCGGATGGAGCAGCAGATCGCCGATCTGCGGGCTAAGTTGCAGCTCGAAATACCTCCAGAGGTACGGGCCCAGCGAACTGCGCTGGTCACTGCGGCTATGAACGTGATTACAAGGAAAATCGTGCAGGGTGCCCAATTATTGGAAGCATCCATGCAACTATGGACCAAGGTCCAACGTGATCCAATCCTATGAGGAATAAACTAGGACCTGCGGTAGAAAGAAGAAGAGTTTGAGACGTTAGAGGCCACCCTACCCACTTTGGTTCCTACTCAGTGCTTGACACGGCTGCACACCAGTCACGCCCTCCAAGATGATATATATTAATTCCGGCATAAAAATAAGGTCCTTAGCGACCGCCTGAAGCCTTGGGCTGCCGAAGCCCTCAAACTTTCGCAGGATGCTGATGTTGTTGTTAAGCAGCTAAAACAGACTCTGGAGAGTGTCACCACCATGAAAGAAGGCCCGATTTCATAGAATTTGGTCAACATTGCAAAAAATGTTGCTGCTCATAGTGAAGGTGTGCTGCCCCCATTAGTCGAAGCGATTAGATTGTTGTAGACGTAGGTTGAGACCCCACCCGCACAGTGACTCTGGACGAGTCACAAGATTGTGTTGGGGGACTGTTGGAGAAGGGTCAAGGATAGACCAAGAGTCAAGGGTAGACCAAGAGTCTACAAACCATGGTTTGTGGACCATTGGGTACCATCAGTATAAATAGATGAAACTTTTTGAGTCTTAGGTAGAAAAGAATAGAGATTGATGTGAAGCACGAATTGTTAGATCTGTAGTCAGGTTGTTTGGGTAAGGACTCCTGCTGGCTGTGTGCGTGAAGATCCTCAGTCCTGCTATGTGCGAACCCTGCTTGTTGTGTGCGCAGGGGGTATTTTCGGATTGTAAGAGGATTTTTGGTATTAATATATATGCGAAGTACTGTTGGATATATGATGTTATCTGGATCTGTTTTGTTATGATTAATGTGAATGATTGAGTTGAAAGAGTATCTGTGTGATAGCTGCGAAAGTATCTATGTTTCTGCCAGATGAATCTGTAATCAGTTAATAGCTACAATTATAGTTTTTTGTACTGATAGATCAGTCTTATGCACGTGGATGAGAAGATAATTACTATATCTGTGCTTAATCGTAGCTATGTTTTATAGCCTACGAATAGATATGCTAAATACTAGCTCGATAGGCTGGGAATGCAGACCCGCTTGACTTACTTTCTCTCTCTCAGGGTGCGAAAACCTGGTTCCAGAACCCTCCCATATTGCTTCTGGTGAGACTTTGGCCTATGCAAGCAGGTCACTGCCGAAAGGGCCAGTAGTATAGGGGTTTTTTGGCAAACCTTAACCTTCGAACTTGGGTCAGGACCCCTCGAGCCAACACTCTTATCCTTTATTTATTTATTTCATTGATCTCCTTGGAGAGATCCTTCATATTTCTAAATAAAGATGCAGAAAAACTTAATCCCTCCATTATAGTATATCTCTACTATCTTCTTTTCATATGTTGTCAATAATTTCCGCACGCTGAGCCAAAGATCATGCTCTGATACCACTGTAATATCCAAAAATGGAATAATGCATTGATATACAAATATAATATTTGAAACACAGAAAATGTAAATGTAAAATTATGATCAACACAGATATACACAGAATAGATGAGCCATTTTATTCATAGGGTATGATTTAGTTACAACAATGTATAAAATATAGATACTCTAGCCAAAGAGATGGCCTAGAATGACCCTGAAAGAATGCCACAACAAGCACTGCGTAATTGGAGAGGTGCAGGAAGAAATACTGCGTTGTCCATTCAGTTGATGATGATCTTATAACTGCTGGATGAAAGGGAAATTTAGATTTATGGAGCTCAAGAGCTCTGATGATGCCAAAATTCAAGATCTGGGCACTATGATGGAAACCCAAGATAACCCAGAAAGGAAATTCCAGATCTATAAGATTGGAAATTCACCCTCCTATTATTTGATCCCTCAAATGCTGGGTTATGCAGATTTGAAGCTAGATCTGATCATATGATGGCTGCAATATGATGTACAACCAGATCTAAGCTTGAAGGGTTGATCCCTTCTTCAGATCTCCAAGCAAGAAGCTTGAGATCTTGTCTATTATTCCTCCTCCTCAAAATGCAGCAACTAAAGATGTAGTTGATGGAAAAATTGTGTTGTACAAGACGAAGAGACTCAAGCTTGATGTAAAATGCAGAAAATAAGCTCTAGGCTTATGGAAACAGTGATGGAAATGTGAGGGGATGATCCCTCACATGATTCCTAGCTGAAGTGCTAAAAATTTCCTTCCTCCTCTGGATCTACAATGATGGACTGAGCAATGCTTGATGGGACTGTTGTTGATAGGAGGTGAATAGTGCTTGTCCTGATGCCAGATTTGAAATGATGCTCCAGGAATGATGATCTTGAAGTACAAGGTGACAAGAAAATTCCTTCACCGGTTCCTCAGCTGAAATACTCAAGACAACCTCCTCCTCTCAAACCATCCTTCAGAAATGCGTAATTTCTGAGTGTATATGTTCTACAGAGAGTAGGAATAGTGTGTCGCCAATTCTTGATGATGAATAGAAACTCTGAATACCTTCCCATAGTAGGCACTCGAAGTCCCTCATGGGTAAGGGTGGGATTCCCACTCGGGAACACCCTGTGCTAAACAACACTACAAAATTAGCTAAACAACTTAAGTGTGCATGGAAAGTCAAATGAAAATCCTAGATCTAAACAAATCTCAAATCAATAATCAAAATCCTGCCTTCTATTCTTCCTTCATCTTAATTATATACAAAGTGAGCCTTCCCAAGCCCTGTCCCACCTCTAAACTGCACTGTACATGTGGACATAAGTCTCCATGATTGACTGTGTTGTCTCTCCAAATCCTCGATCATGTCTATATGAAATGTTCACCCTCTCCAACACGTGTGCATTAAGTGTACTACTTCCTCCATCACTTCATCATGAATGCTCTATGATCTTACATTAGATCCCCTCCATGATCTCAGTTGACTGCTTCAACCTCTATGATATTTCTCATAAATGAGATATGATCTCCACTCCTTTCACATTAAGTAGTTGCTCCACTACTCCATTATGTAGATTTATGTCTAATTAATCCACATTCACACATCAAAATTAGATCTTATTCATCTTTGAAGATTATGGGTCCCTCCACCCTTTTATTTACTTAATTAATTAAGTTTATTAAGAACTCTAATATTCCAATAAACATGTGAAAATTTTGGAATATTACAGTTTATGGTTATATGTTTATTATGTTGCGTTCTTGCATAAATCCAGATCAGTGGTATCAAAGCGATCTGCTCTTTCTATGTTTTTCTTTGCATGTCCCCAATGCTGCGAGGGTATAAGGAGTCAGAGCATGATCTGGTTGAATCATTGCAAGATCAGCGTTGTAAACCCTGACGACCCCCCATGGTAGAAGGAAAGAAAGATGAGGGAGTAGGAGATCCTATCAAAATATTGCTCGAGGAGGCCCTCGAGAAATAGAGGAACGCGATGATGGATAAATTTTCCCAGATCCTTCAATGGCTGCCCACCGACGACACATCTACATCCAACACGTCCGCCAATAGGTTCGCAACATCCTGGACAAATCCAATACCATGTTCAGTAGAATTTTCCCCTCATGGAGGAAATTAACACAATGGGGACCATTGCTTCCTAAGGAGGGACGAATGATCCAGGTGGATATCGTTGGCCACCCGCCTATTCCATTTGGACCCGCACCATCAATTCTTTCAATTTTTCACTTCCAGCAACTTACTATTTTTAGCAGGTTTTCAGGTCCTGCACTCCCAGAGCTGTTTTTGGGGCCTAATGATCCAGGTGGATATTGGTGGCCACCCACCTATTCCATTTGAAACCCCACAATCAATTCTTTAAGTTTTTAAGTTGCAGCACAATTTACTATTTTTAGCAGTTTTTCGGGTCCTGGACTTCCGGAGCCGTTTTGAGGCCCTAAACAATGTTTTTTGGGAAAACCAGGAGCAACATGGGTCAATGGACCAATTTTTCTAACACTTAAAGTTTTACTCCTCAGATAGATATTTATAACAAGGTATGGTGCGCGTCAAATGGAGATAGTATACCAAAGTTACGTCCCCTGGAAGTTGAAACACCAATTTACCCAAACGGGGCCCACAATTTTGGTGCTTCATCTCCTAGGGTTATGTTTTTGGATGTTTTGGGTTTTACATTGTTTCTCAAAAATAAATAGGCCTTTGAGCCTCATTGTAACACAATGGAGGGGCCTATAACCATCACATCTCTTCTCAGAGATACGCTACTAGTGCCTTTGCTCGCTCATCTATTTCCATTATGTCTGTAATAGGCCTTTGAGCCTTAATGTAACACATTTCAGCGACTTGTAGTCACCACATCTCTTCTTATAGATACGCTACCAATGCCCTAGCTAGTTTCCATTATGTCTATAAGCCTATTTCAGTCATTTTTTATTAATAAAATGAAGCATTATTTCCACTGCATCTCTGTGCTTATGGTTATATGTGTATTATGTTGCGTTCCTACATAAATTTGGATCAATGGTATTAGAGCGGTCTGCTCTTTCTCTGTTTTTATTTTCATGTCCCTAACATGGCGAGGGTATAAGGAGTTAGAGCTCGATCTGGTTGAACTGTTGCAAGATCAGCCTCGCAAACCCAAACAACCCCCCATGGAAGAAAGAAAGAAAGATGAGGGAGTAGAAGATCCTATCAAAATCTTGCTCGAGGAGGTCCTCGAGAAACAGAGGAACACAATGATGGATAAATTTTACCATATCCTTCAACTGTTGCCCACCAATGGCACATCTACATCTAGCACGTTTGCCAACAGGTTCGCGACATCCTAGACAAATCCAATACCAGGTTCAGTAGAATTTTCCCCTCATGGAGGAACTTAACACAATGGGGACCATTTATTCCTAAGGAGGGATGAATGATCTAGGTGGATATTGGTGGCAACCCACCTATTCCATTTGAACCTGTACCATCAATTCTTTCAGTCTTTCACTTCCATTAGCTTACTATTTTTAATAGGTTTTTGGGTCCTGTACTCCCGGACCCGTTTTTGGGGCCGAATGATCCAAGTGGATATTGGTGGCCACCCACCTATTCCATTTCAACCCCCACAATCAGTTCTTTCAGTTTTTAAGTTGCAACACAACTTACTATTTTTAGTAATATTTCGTGTCTTGGTTCCAAAGCCGTTTTGAGGCCCCAAATGAAGTTTTTTGGAAAAACCAGGAGCAACATAAGTCCATGGAAAGAAGTTTCTCACACCAAAAGTTGTATTCCTCGAATAGATATTTATAATGAGGTATGGTGCTCGCCAAGCGGAGATTGTATGCCAAAGTTACATCCCCAGGAAGTTGAAACACCAATTTACCCAGACGGGGCCCACATTTTGGGCACTTCATCTCCTAAGGTTAGGTTTTTGGATGTTTCGGGTTTTACATTGTTTCTCAATAATAAATAGGCCTTAGAGCCTCATTGTAACATAACGGAGGGGCCTGTAGCCATCACATCTCTTCTCAGAGATATGCTATCAGTGCCTTCGCCCGCTCATCTATTTCCATTATGTCTATAATAGGCCTTCGAGCCTCAATGTTGTAGAAATTTGAATAACTGATATATTATTCACCAAGATTCTCCTGATCACACACTATTTTAACTTCATTCACAATACAGAATCTCTTCTACCATTGATCATTACATGCGGAAATAAAATCAATTGCATGCACACATTAAAACCATAAAAAATCACACATATGAACACAGTATTTCATGGGAAATCTTAAAGCTGAAAACCCCAACTATATGTATATTATATGTCATAGAAATCATGTAACAATCATTGTACAAAGCTCCTCACAAGCTCTCAGCACAACCTCCAATTGCTACACACTAATCAAGCTAGATCTAGCAAAACACATGCTCCAATCCTTAGCCACTTGATAGCCAGCCTCTATTGCGTTATCAATGCTATGGGTGTTATAGCATCATTTCTCACCTTCATATGATTCATGATTGCTTTTATGGCTTTGGGCACCCATTCCTACAGACTTGGACCAAATTCACTAAAAAACAGTGTAAAAATCCCCATATGCGGTTATGCCCAGACTTTTTCGCGTGTATACGCGAGTCCACATGCACTTTTCCGCGTATGCCATTAAAATCATTAAAAAATATATAAAAATTCCCTATTTTCGGGCTAGGTCGATGGTTACTCTGGTAGTTCAACCACCCTAGCACGTGGCCAACTGTTTCCAACTGTTGAAACTACTTTGAGGGAGTATAAAAGTCCCTCATGTGCATGGCCTAAGGGGGAGAGAGAAATTATTAATATTATACTCTGTTGGTATTCCCTATCCAAGTCAGATTCCCCGTGCCTCCTGCACTTTCCCAGTTCATTACAGGAAACCGTTGTTTCCTGGAGATGCTCATCTTCCTATATGTCATCTCGTATGCACCAGTTTGGAAAGAATCTTAGCGAGGCAAGGGCGGGACGGATCCGGACGACGGTCTGCTCGAAGATCATGGAAGGATTCAGGTGATCTCTCCACTCGTTATTTTTGTACATGCTATTTATAATACAGAAGTACCATCTTGTTCCCGAAATATACATGTTAGTGTCTGCTTGCATATATGAGAATATTGTTATTTAAGCATTTATGATGGTTTATCTAATGTTTCATATGGATTTCACTAACATTTAGAGTAGATATATGCTGTACAACCAGTTCTTCGTGCTTGTTTCTTCTTGTCTTTCAGGTTAAGAAGGAAGGAGGGTTGCTGGGGGTTTGGACCCCGCGGGATCTGCTTCAACCGTAGGACCTACGGGTAACTTCCTCGATCTACTCTATTTAGTTTTTCATGAACATGTATGGTTGTGTGAATCCTTCTTAAGTAGCATGCCCTGCTCTGTGGAGGTTTAAACCCAACAAACCTCTAGGGTGATTTTCCCCGAAACAGAACTGGCGACTCCACTGGGGATCGCATTCTTGTGATTCCCCTGTTGGGTGGTTTCAGCTGTTTGATAGGTTTCCAATAGTTTTAACTTCTATTTGCAGTCCAGTTTACTCTTTCTCAGTCAGACTGAAGTCCTGGTTTCTTATCCAGGCTTGATCCTTTTTGTTTTTTCATTATTTACCTTTATATACGCGCTTTTTTCTGCACACAGTCGCGTATACATGCAATTTTTTCTAAAGGGAGTCGCGTATACGTGTGTTTCCTTTAGCACAGTCGCGTATGCACGCTTGTTGCTAAACTGTGAAGTTGCGTATACCTAGGCAGATTTTGAAATTTTGGATTTCTTGACTTTTCAGTCCTTTCTGTCTGTGGAGACCTGTTCCTGCAGTGTTTTTGTACTCTCTGGATTGTGAAGAAAGTGGTCTTTGGTATTTTCTCTCTTTCGTTTGATTGAAAACTAGTATTTTTGGCAAAGTGTTGTTTCTGGTGCTGGCACTTCTGGTTTGAGTACCAAGATCTCTTTCTGAGCGTTCTTGGCTGTTCTGCTTCATCATAACAGAGAGCTCCTGCTCGTTTACTCTTTCCTATCTTTGTGTTTTGCTTTGCACTACGATATTTGCCTGTTTCTTGGTTGGTTTTCTTGAGTTCAGTTGGCTAGGTCTTGTAGCAACTTTTGAAGAGTCTTTCTTGATTCTTTGAAGTTTTTGTTTGCGGCAAGGTTGCACTATTCTTCTAGGCTGAGTGGCTGAGTTTTCTTGTCTTCTGTTGCTCATATTGATCTTGCTACTAGTTAGCCCTATAAGATTTGGAGCATTGTTGAAGTTTGTGCTTGAAATTCAGTGTTGTTTAGCTTGGGATTTGATAGTTTCGCTTGGTCTTTTCGAGCTCTTCCTTTATAAAACTCAAAAGCTCAAAAAATATTTGCTTTTCTTTTGTTTTTGCATTTCAAAAGCTCAAAAAACATTTTTCCTTGTTATTTGCTTTTGTTCTTGCATTTTTGTTTTCGTTTCACTATATCTTTTGAAGCTTTGTTGAGGTTTCTTGCCTTTGGATTTTGACTCGATTTTGGAAAGGAGTTGTTATTGATTTCTTCCTCTTGTTTTTAAGTGTTTTTGGTGTCTTCATATTAAGAGTTCTTGATTTCGGGAACTAGCTTTCTGGACAACCAAAAAGAGTTAAAACTGAAGGACTTTTGGGAAATTTCACTCTGCTTTAGGAGATTTTGCATCTTAGGATTTGCATGCTTGTAGTGATTTGCATCAGGTGCACTTAAGCATTTAGTCACTTTCATAGTTTTTGTGAGTGTGAGTTTGTTATCTGAAAAGAAAAATACAATTTTTAATCCCGTAGAACCTTTGTAGAAGTTGCTTTTCATCGAAAGACAATAACTGCATTTGCATGTAGTTTGGTTTTTATTAATTTCTTTCTGCGTCAAAACACCATAAGTTTCATTTCCACATCCCTTTGACTTAACATAACAGCCCATTAAAATAAGCGATATAATTTAAAATCAACTAGCAAGTTTTCTAAGTGTCATACACCAACTAGCTAGGTTGTAGGGCCTTGGATTAGGTGGGTGGAGAGTTAACTCTCCAAGGCCGCTCAAACAAAACATAGAAGTTGATTAATTGAGCGAAATCCAACTCCGTTAGGTGGACCGGGAAAGCTCTCCTCCAGAGAGTCAAGCGCGAGGGGAAGTGAAGGTTGAGAAGAGAGATACCCCCTCTCTAATTAGCTAAATATGACCTCAAGACCGTTCCGCCCGGCTTCTGATACGGATTGGTGCCCATAGTTGCCACTCCTAGGTTCCACACAGGTGACTGCGGGGGGGGAATACCCGTGGTACCTGAGGCAGACGTCGCATCACTTTCAGCAGTACTTCTGGGGGGTGCCCTTGTGAAGCTTGGGTGCTTGAGCCGGCAAAGGCTGTCGTTAGGAGGTCGGTGTAACTGTTTCTGATACCTTCGCTAGTAGGCCTGGGCCGTAATTATCCCAGACTGCTTTCGGGAGGTCCTATATTTTTCGCTTTCTTGTATTTTGGTGTCCGGTCCTCATCACCCGGAGCGGAAATACTTGAGGGTTGTTTGCTTGACTGTATCTCAGGGATTTTTCTTTTAGTGAGTGCTCTTTGCTCCTAGCTTGCCTAGCTTTTCACTTTTTTTGAGTCTAATTTAAAATCTATAAAAGTGGCTGATCAAGCGCCTCGTCGATCGAGGAGAATCCGGGGGTTATCTCCAGAGAGTCCAGAGCCTTCTTCGAGAAGGCATAGGAGTGATTTAGCAGGTGGTTACCACCCTGTGGCGTCTGACGCGGTGGAGAGAGATCCTCCACAAAGGTCTGAAGGTTTCATAGCTGATTCTGGTGTCGGTTCCGAGAGGAGTGTTCCGCTCACCTCGCGAGTTTTATTTCCTCAGGAAGAAGATTTTCAAATTGAAGACGTACCTGAGCCTCCTGCGACAGGTCCATCTCCTCTTCCTCCTGATTATCCGTTCGTTGTTCAATACATCGGACCTGAGTCAGAGAGACCGGAAGATCTTCCGTATCATTCTTACCTTTCGATGGCCACGACTGGGAACGCGGCTTCTGCTGTGAGTGCTGCAGGCATTCAGACTCCTGCTTCTGTTGAAGGAGGGGGCACTATTGCTTCATATTTGATTGCTTCTAGTGCTGCTGTGTTTGGCTCTAGTTTCACCCAAGCACAGGCTTCTCAATCTGGTCCCTTGTGTTTCGGAATGCCCACTAGTGGGATTCGTTCTTTTTCCTTTTCCACTGTTGCAGCTGGATCTACACCCATGTCTTCCATGGCTAGTGGATCAACTTCTTTTCAAGGGTTCCCCTTCGGAACTGGACATATTCCTAGTTTGAATCCTTCTTTAGGGTCCTTTCCGTTCACTTCACAGACCCAGAGTTTGAACCCTTGGTCTGGAGGGCAAAGTTCGACTACTTTTACAGGTTGGAACCCTGTATTCACTACAGCGGGGGTAGGGAATTAGTTTTACACAGGTCATCAAGGGAATACTTCTCTCCCTTCGTCAAGTGCTTATCAGACCTTTTCTCCTCTTTTTAATGCCTGGAACCCCTATCAGGGGCTTTCCTCTTCATTTAATACTTCAGCGGGGGGAACTGGTCTGGGCTTTGGTAACTCGGCGTGGGGAGGAGGTTCTTCTCCTTTTTCTACGAATTCTTTCTGGCAACCTGGTACCTCATCAAATCCAGGGTATTCTTTTTAGAATGTTGGGAATCCATCCCATCAAGGATGGAATCCTCAAGCTCCACCTCGCTTACCTTTTCTGGCAACGTTAAACTTGCCAGATCTGTCAAAATTGACTAATGATCCGATTCGTTATGGTCCGGGGTGGCCTCCGGTTCCCACCAAACTTCCTTCAGACATCCCAAAGTTTGAAGGCAAGAATGGAGAAGATCCGGCTGACCACATCACTACCTTCCATTTATGGTGTTCTTCGAACTCCCTGATCGATGATTCGATTAGGTTGAGATTATTTCAACGCACCCTAACTGGAAACGCTGCAAAATGGTATATTGAGCTAACTGGGGGCAGTTTCGCTACATTTGGAGAACTAGCTGCTACATTTCTAAACCATTTCCAGTTGCCTGTCCGATACGATGCTAGGACTGAACTCCTAGCTAATTTTAAGCAGGACGACGCAACCCACATTTTTGATCACATTCAGGAATGGAAGAGAAGGAAGAGGCTTATAAAAGCTCATATTCCAGGAGAATTCCTTTTGGAATGGTTTCTGAAATCCCTGCAGTCAGATATTTCGAAAGATGTATCCCTTTCTGGGGTATTTTCCGAGGAGCAGGCCATTTTTAGGGCCCAGCAGCTAGAACTGATCTATTCTCAGTCTGGGGTCCTCCATAAATATCTGCCCAATGCTCCTCGCTCCAAATTATATTTATTTAAAACTAAGCCCGGTCCTCATGGTGACAGACTGATTGGATCGATCAATAGTGGTGCAGCCAGCCTGCTTACTCAATTGCAGCAGTTGT
Source organism: Pinus albicaulis (assembly GCA_034641835.2). Lineage (NCBI taxonomy): Eukaryota > Viridiplantae > Streptophyta > Pinopsida > Pinales > Pinaceae > Pinus > Pinus albicaulis. Next base: position 1,597,015,110 of record CM076578.1, on the reverse strand, counting down.
ATTTACAATCTGCTCCTTCTGGTCAGGTTGTGCCTGCTGAGTCATCACCTTCCCAGTCTTTGTCTATAAATGCTGTCCAAGCTTCTGATCCCAAAGGAAATCAACAATCCGATGGGAAGAAGAAGGGACGAAATAACAAGAAGAAGGGCAAGAACGAGAAGGGTAATGCGAATAAAACCAACGAGCATGTTGGTGAGGGTCCAAAGGAGAAGAATAAATTGAAGTTTCCATGCAAGTTATGTACTAGAGACCATCTCACGCACCTTTACCCTAAAATTCAGGATGCGCAGCGCTTGTTAGCCCAGCAGGGTTCTTCTACTTCCCAGGTTGTGTTAACAAACCCTTTTCCCCAAGGGCAACAATTAGTTGTTGGCACGAACCAAAATCCTGGGGCTTCCTCTGGAGGCACCCAGGAAGGGGAAATTCCATCGAACATTTTCATGATGAGTGCTCACGCGGATATCGCTACGAGATCCCGTGATTATGGCAGAGAAGAGTCTTCGAAAGCTAAGGATACTCTGATGCTGCGGCGCTTCACATTACGAAGCCTACTGTTGAGTCTATGCCTCGGATGCCCAAAGCATCTTATAAGCGATCAACGATTAATCCAAATGCTAGGGCTGCCCAGAACTAATCTATTGTGGAAGATCTGGCGCAGAGTCCTTGTGCTATGTCGGCTTTAGAGGTACTCCAGTCTTGTCTGGCTCAGCGCAGTGCTTTGCTCACTGCCATTGGGCTATTGATCCGAAAAATTCTCTTCTGATTACTTTTTATATGTCTAATTTTAAGAAGAGACTCCCCCATCACATGGCTTTTCATATTAAATCATCGTACCGGAAGTGCAACATCTTTCGGACGGTTGTTGATGAGGGTGCTTCCACATGCGTGATGTCTCTCACATGTTGGAAGACAATTGGATCTCCCAAAGCTGTTCCATCTACCACTCTTCTGACTGCGTTCGATGGTCATTCTCACAGACCCCATGGTATTGTCCCAGCTTTGCCCATCTGTGTTAGGGGAAAAACTATTAATATAGAGGTTGAGGTAGTGGATGCAAGCTTGGACTACAACCTTCTGTTGGGGAGGAATTGGATTTATGAGATGGATGCCATTGTATTCTCATTATTTCGAATTATATGTTTCCCCCACGAAGGGAGGATTGTTACAGTGGATCAACTGGACTGTCCTCCTGTAGACCCGAATGCGTCTACTGACTCATCTGTTCCAAAGTTGGATAATACTAAGGCGCCTGTTGAGAATTTGGGAGTTGGAATGTATTCTTCCTTGATGGGTACTTTCGATATTCCTCCTCCTACGGTTCATATTAATGCAATTTCATCCTCCAAGGCTCCTCTTCGAAGAGAGTTCTTCAGAACTCATTATTTTTCGGACCCTTGGACCTTGCCTTCCCCTACCGCCACATTAGCAGAAGGTCAAGTGGGTGGAATGGCATTTCCGATTTCTGCAGCTGAGATTGCTTATCAGTCTATTATTGACTCTGCAGAATCCATTCCAGCTCCTCTTTCACCGGAAGACTTGGATGGAGATGTGGCTCCTGCTTGGACACTTAGTTCTTCTTCTGCCCAGGATTGCCTTGATACCACTCTTCCATCTGAAGAGGCCATCCTGGAAGCCATGACTGGTATAGATAGACCGTGGGATGATTTGCATCATCGGTCTTACTTCTTACCTGACTTGAGCAAAGTTGAAACAAGTTTTCCAAGTCCTCAGTCTCCTGGTCCTGTTCAGCCAGTCTTGAACCCTTTAGCACCAACACAGGTTTATGCTGAAGGGAACATGGCTGTGATTTCTCCTACTATCCCGGTGAACATTTCCAGGGATCCCAATATTATTGAGAATGTCTTCGTCGGAGCTGAATGTTCCCGTGAAGAGATTCAAATTTACACCGAGCTCTTTAAAGAGTATAGGGATGTATTCGCTTGGTCTTACGAGGAAATGCCTGGAATAGATCCATCTATTGTCCAGCATGAGATCAAGACGTATGAAAACGCTAAGCCGGTCAGGAAAAAAATTTGTCCGGTCAATCCTAGGAAGGCAGCAGCTATCAAAGCTGAGGTTGAGAAGCTGCTTAAGGCGGGATTTATTTTCCCTGTTCCTTTGACTGAATGGGTTTCAAATCCCGTTCTCGTAGATAAAAAGCAAGGAACGATTCGAGTGTGCATTGATTTCAGAGACCTAAATAAAGCATGTCCTAAAGATAATTGCCCCACACCATTTATCGATCAGATCATTGACGAGTGTGCTGGTAATGAGATTTTCTCCTTCATGGACGGTTTCTCCGGATATAATCAAATTACTATCCGTTCTGAAGATCAACATAAGACTGCCTTTATTTGTCCCTGGGGTACTTTTGCATATAAGAAGATGCCTTTTGGTCTTAAAAATGCTGGGGCTACCTTTCAGCGGGCCATGTCATATGCCTTCCACGACATCAAAAAGATTATCGAGGCATACTTAGATGATTTAGCTGCTCATTCTCGAAAGAGGATGGATCATCCTGGTCACCTCCGGCAAATATTTGAAAGATGTCGTTTCTATAAGATTAGATTGAATCTGAACAAGTGCGTTTTCGGGGTTACATCCGGCCGGTTATTGGGATTCATTGTGTCTAGGGAAGGGATAAGGGTAGATCCCTTCAAGGTTGAGGAAATACTTCGGTTTCCTCCCCCGTCCTCTATCCGTCAGCTTCAAAGTCTACAAGGAAAGTCTAATTTTCTTCTGAGGTTTATCGTAAATTATGCTGAAGTTACAAAAGGATTTATGAGATTGTTGAAGAAGGGAGTTCCTTTTCTTTGGGATGACTATGCTCAACGCTCATTTGATGCTTTGAAGAAAGCATTGACCTCTGCTCCTTTATTGAGTCCACCTGATTATAGCAGGGATTTCCTTTTGTATCTGGCAGCAGAAGAATCTAATATTGGTATGGTTCTGGTTCAGGAGGATGATGCTCTTGTAGAGCATGTTATATACTACCTTAGTCGAGGCTTGGTAGGACCTAAACTCCGGTACACTCTGATAGAAAAGTTAGCTTTAGCAGCAGTTCATGCTGTGCAGCGACTCCGACATTACATTATTCTTCGAAAAACTTATGTTTTGGCAGCAGCCAATCCATTTCAGTTTGTTCTCAGTAGGCGAGTGATTGGGGGCAAATACAATAGATGGATTGTGATTTTACAGGAATTTGATCTTGAGTTTATGTCTGCCAAATCCAAGAAATCATTAGTTTTCGCGGAATTGATCTCCGAGTTGCCCTGTGGGGAAGAGATGATCTATGATGAATCCTTTCCGGATGAACATTTGTTTCTTATCTCTTCACAGGATCCTTGGTATGGAGATATAATTGTGTATCTTCAGACTGCGAAGTTTCCCTCTACTTTTTCGAAAGATGAGCGTCGTAAGCTGCGTCACTTGGCCAAGAATTATTTGATTATTGGTGATGCTTTATATCGTCGAGGGGTTGATTCAATCCTGAGACGCTGCTTAACTCTCAAAGAAGCTGAGGCTGTGCTGAATGATTCCTACAGTGGAGCTTGTGGTGGTCATTTATCTGGGCTTGCTACAGCCCAGAAGATTTTGTGTGCTGGGTATTTTTGGCCTTCGATTTTCAAGGATTGTATGGAGTCGGTCAAAAAGTGTCATCCGTGTCAAGTTTATACTCGAAAAATGCGCGCTCATTCAGCTCCGCTTTTTCCAGTCATTACTGTTGGTCCCTTTAAAAAGTGGGGTATTGATTATACTACTTGTAATCCGCCTTCGGCTAAAGGTCACAAGTACATTATTGTAGCAGTAGACTACTTTACGAAGTGGGTCGAGGCTATGCCTACTTTTGGGAATGATGGTGAGACTGCAGCTCTTTTTCTTTTCAACCAAGTTATCGCTCGTTTTGGTATTCCTAGAGAGATTGTCACTGATCATGGCAGTCATTTTCAGAATAGTATGATGGCTGAGTTGGCTCTCAAATTGGGTTTCCGGCAGGAGCATTCATCTCCGTATTATCCTCAAGCCAATGGGCAAGTGGAGGCCGTGAATAAATCCTTGAATAAAATTCTTCAAAGGACAATTGATAAAGCTAGATCCAACTGGCATATTATGCTATATCACACTTTGGGCATAGGGGACGTCGATGAGAAAGCGCAACTGGCTTTACTCCGTTTCAGCTAGTGCACGGGTTGGAATCCGTATTTCCCATTGAATGCGAGATTCCCTCTCTTAAGTTAGCTGTTGAACTTCTTCCTGACACTTCTAGTCTTGAAGAACGGCTCCTTCATCTGGAACATCTCGATGAGCAGCGTTGGGATGCTGCCACGATGAATGAAGCGCATAAAAACCAAGTTAAAGTTCAGTACGATAAGGCGGTCAAACCCAGGGTTTTTTCGGAAGGTGACCTTGTTTTGGTCTATGCCCAAGAAAAAGATGCCCTGGGGGCAGGAAAGTTTAAGTCTATGTGGTATGGCCCCTTCATCGTTAAAAAAGTCCTTAAGAAATGAGCGTATACCTTGGTTGATTTCAAAGGGAACGAGTTGCCGGAGCCCCGAAATGGGCTCTATTTGAAGAAGTATTATGCCTAGGCTTCGGCCTGGCATGTTGCTTTTGTATATAGTAGTTTTTTGCTTTGTACATATCTGATTGATTTTCGATCTTTGATGAGTTGGTGATGTTTTTGATCTGCTTTGGCAGGTTGTGTTGGATGTCATGAGTCATTTTGGTTTCGCCAATGGTGCTAGTAGACACACCCGGAACTTAGCTTCCGCGGCTTGGGTGCTTCATTATCCATCCGGTCAGCTGTTAGTATCAAGAGGGGTCTGCATTGGTCCTGCTTCCAATAATATAGCAGAATACACTGCAGTTGTTCATCTACTCTTGGAGGCAATATCTTTGGGTGTTGATTCGTTGGTATTTTTCTTGGACTCTCAGTTGGTGGTGTCGCAGTTGAACAATACTTATCGGGTACGAGATCCATTTTTATTACGATTGTTCTTGAGGGTACATTTGTTACAAAGGTCATTTCAATTTTTAACTTTCATTCATATTCCTCGAGCTGACTATTGGTTTGCTGATTCATTAGCTAATCAAGCATTGGATTGGCATATTAATCATTCCATACAATAAAATTTAATCATAAAAAACATCATACATTTTGATACATTTATCACATCACATCAAATATCGCTGTATATATATCATCAGAGTGCTCAAAAAACTTTACAAAATTTGGATCCATAAGGTCATACAAAATTTGGGCTTATGCCCGATCATGTTCAGTCTCAAAAAGAATATACAGTCATCTAATACATAATATCTATCTACTCCTGAGGTCCCTGCCTAGAAGTCGTGTTCCTATAGAACATGATCGCGGTGGCAACTCGACGGAATAACCGTACCCAGTCTCGGGGCACTCCTACCACCCGTCTCTGGACGGCTTCCGGCAGATCTTCCACGGCAGCCATAGGTATTTGGCGGGTTAACCCCTCCAAGTTCCTCTGTACAGCCTGGAGGGTCCTGTATGAATCCACTGGATTTGCTTCGCCCCTGCGACGCTTGTGGTGCGGGAAACCCTCAGGACGAACTGGTCCAATATCTGTATCATGATCATATTTACATAGTCAGTCATTATGAATCCAATCAAAAACATGTTTGTTTTTCATTTTTTCATACATATTTGAAAAAATCCCAAAAAATTATATAAGTCAAAATTTTTTGCAAACTTACCGACTGTACCCCATGCTATGCCTGGTGGAAGAACAAGATCTGGATCTCCACGAAAGTCCATCCCGGCATAGGGATAGTCGTCCACAACGATGATTTGTTCTCCCCACCAAAGGAAGAACTCATCGTCCCAAGTGGTCCGGGGAACTTCACTTCCCCCTAATCTCTTCATCATGTCTGCCCAACGGGCAATTCTTGGGTCTCTCGGGCTGTTGATGGTAGAGATGACTCTGGGTCTCAATGCTGGTATCTTCTCAAAGAAGAATGTCATCAAAATTGTACCATATCCGAAGTGTTTTGTCTTTACTTGACGGATTGAGGTCAACCATTGCTTCATGTTCAGTAATAGGGCTGTGCACCAATCATACACATGAGTCAAGCATTCCACTGCTATGCTCATTTGCGTCTTGGACGCCTGATGTAGGGAGGCAGATCCTGCCACTCTGCCAATGGTGAAAAGGAGGATTTTCATGTGCAAATCCCTCAAATCTTTAATTTCAATCTGAGTTCCAACCTTTTTGGAACCCTCTACGCAATACACGTGGACATAATCTTCCACGGTTAGCCCTCCCAGGGGCTTCCCGTGCAAGTCTACTGGTTCTCCCCTCCGGGAGAGTCCAGTGATAAAATATATGTCTTCCACTTCAACGCGTATTGGCATCTGATCTATAATGAAGTAATCTTGGTCTGGTTCCCAATAATTCACGAGCATTTCTAGCAACCGGACATTGCTTTTAATATTTGGCATTTTGAAAAATTTGAACAATCCACAATTTCGAAGAATATTTTGCGATGATCGATCTTGCATGACCTCTTGATCAATTGCACTATGTTCACGCTCTCTCCATGAGATTGTCATCCTGTCAAATTCAATAAATCCTGCATTAGCCACGCATTTTTTGATTCGGGCCTGCGCATACGCGACTTTTTCTATGCACAGTCGCGTGTATACGCGACTTTCCTGTTACCAACCCGCGTATGCGCAAGTTCGAGTTTTTTAGCAAGGGTTTTAATGGTGAAAATCACTAAATTTTAATTTCTAAACGGACAAAATGATTTGCAAGGATGATTGAGGAGCCTACCTGACAAATTCGGTGCGATTCGACGGTCGGTTGTTCCTGATTTGACGAAAGAAGTTTTTTTCTCCAGAGCACTTTTTTCCAAATCAGCAATGCAATAATGAACCAAATATGAGGTAATTTGTCTATTTATGCGTAAAAAGTTGAAAATTTTCGCAAAATTTTGTTATGCTTATTTTTTTTTCGATCTATCTTAAGCTGCATAACCTGGATGCTTGGAAGTGCCCAGTTTGGTATGTTTTCAGGTACATTTTGATGATTTTGAGATTTTTCCCGGTTTTTTATCCATGATTACTGACTCGTCATGGCAGGTATATGATCTTCACTGGCATATAGGTTAGGGAAATCACTTTCCGCTGCATCTTGCATACTAGCCTCCATACTGATCACTTGCCATAGGGTCGATCCCATCAGGTCATGACTATTACACCCATTTCACTCGCCGATTATTCAATCATGACTTGGTGGTAGAGCCTTCCTTTACATGGGCTTCTTAGTTAGTTCCTCGCTATCACTTGTTGCCCATGCTGCGTTTTATGTAGGCTCGGGAGTCCTCTTTCATCCCGCCATGAATTACGTGTTGAAGCTTCATTCTTCTTCTTCCTCACTATCATTTTTCTGGCTATTACCCTAGAGGCTCCCTGGTGTCGTTAAGTTGTATTACTGCATTGCATATTGGCTACTTGTTTATCCTGGCCTTTAGCCGGCTTCATTTGGACTCGATGTTTAAGTCAACTTTTGACCTTGCCTATTTGTACAAGTTAAACCATTGCATGCACTTAGCTATAGCGACTTGACACCCTTTTACCCATGGATGGAACATTCCTTTGAGTATCGCTTACCAGTTTTCGCCACCTTGCATTGAGCATAGGATTGTTCCAATCCCAGGAACTAGTGCATCTGATTTTTGATACTCGTTCTATCCATTGTACCATAGCATTCTTTTATTCTTTTTCAGGCTTATTATATGAAAAAGAAAAAAAAAATCAAATATAACAAAAAGAGCGGGAACGGGATGTATCTGCGTTGTTTTGATGGTAGTACAGAGTCAGTTTGTCGCCCTTGAACAAAGCACATATACTTATATATATTTCCCCCATTTGGGATGGTTTTAGTTTTGACCTAGGTTCAGCCTTTGCCATGTTTCACTTGTCAGTCCTCCTCCGGTTGGTTATCTCTTCCAATCATATGGAGAGTTTGTTCTGCCTCCTGCATAACAGACTTATACAGTGTCACTTTTTACTGCCATGGTCATCACGAGTCGTGCTTTTGTTCAAGGGAAGTCTAACCAGAGTCGGCCATTCTGCGGTGTCTCTTGACTCATTATTTAGTCGGCCTTCCCGGTTTTGTCAGTATCTTGTTCTATCACATCAGATGTTTTTGTCTTCTGCTCGTGCTGGTTTGAGAAGGTCCCCATTGACTTCTTGCCGGCGGGTTTGTCTCTTATCGACTACGACACATTTCTCTGAGAGCAAACCTAGAGCCGCACCCTGGCCCTATTTCCATAATTGATAGGTGACCTTGTGCTCAGCATTTGATCATCATTATGGGTCTTTGACTGAGTGGTTTCCCCTGTGTTCGACGTCAGCACACATTATCACACTTGGGATTCGTGCAGTACCTTGATTTCCATTTGACCCTATCGGTGGATTTCTCGCCTCTGTGTCAGCTTTCATTATTGGTTGGTTCAGAGGGTTTCTTTCGTGCGCTAGCTTCATCTTGTGCATGTCGGAAACGTACTTCGGTTTTGGTTCCGTCACTCTACTTCGTCCGATTCCTTCCAAATCTTGGCCTGCGGGTTACACTCGTGCTGGACTGATGTGGGATGCCTTAATGCCTTCCTTCCAGTAGATCTTTTCCCATCGACTCAGACTCATTGCTCTGGGAATAAGGTCTAGAGTCTTTTTGTCAGTACCTTAGGGTTTGCAGTCATCAGTGGCAGACTCTTCGCTATCGACAGTGGGGATTCATCATTGCCTCCTGATTGGTAGATTCTCTCAAGTGTTCGACTTCAACTCATTCATTTGCACTTGTTAGATTGTACTGGGGCACCTTGACGCTCATTTTCATTATTGGTGGGTTGTCTCGCGTTGGTTAACGGTATACATCATTGACCGGTAATCCAACGATTTCTCACATGGTCGACTTCAGCTCATTTATTCCCATTGTGTAGAATTGTTCCATAGTGATCGGTGAAGACCTCGGGTTGCATCAACATTTTTCGGTTCACTTTTGACAGTCCATTCAGTTTCTGCCAGTGATGTCGTCCACCCTTATATGTTGCAGTTCAGTACAGCAGCATCTTATATGTTGGCTCCCGAGTTGCGTGATTGTACCGTTTGTTCCACCTCTTATGATTCGGTACTTGGAGATTCAGTTACTTATATGATCAGACATCCAGTTGCACCATCTTTGATCAACTTTCTATATGTGATACTTGGACATTGATTCAGACTTGTATTTCCGGGCCATGCTCAGATGATTCATTGTGTATTTTCAGTTCAGCTATACTTGTATACATGTTGGATCTATTCAGTACTTTCCATATGATGTATTTTTGACTGAGCATGGGTATGCCCGCCTCAGCATGAGTTGACTCTCTGGTTTCTTTCATTGGTTTTGGCAGGCTGAAATCTGGTGAAGTCCTCTCTTGTCCTTGCGAAGTTCTTTCTATGTGCATAATACATTTCGGCCATCATGTACCCCTTCTGACCTCATATATTAGGGGGCATCTGTTATAGCATCATTTCTCACCTTCATATGATTCATGATTGCTTTTATGGCTTTGGGCATCCATTCCTACAGACTTGGACCAAATTCACTAAAAAATAGTGTAAAAATCCCCATACGCGGTTATGCCCAGACTTTTCCGCGTGTATACGCGAGTCCACATGCACTTTTTCGCGTATGCCATTAAAATCATTAAAAAATATATAAAAATTCCCTATTTTTGGGCTGGGTCGATGGTTACTCTGGTAGTTCAACCACCCTAGCACGTGGCCAACTGTTTCCAATTGTTGAAACTACTTTGAGGGAGTATAAAAGCCCCTCATGTGCATGGCCTAAGGGGGAGAGAGAAATTATTGATATTATACTCTGTTGGTATTCCTTATCCAAGTCTGATTCCCCGTGCCTCCTGCACTTTCCCAGTTCATTACAGGAAACCCTTGTTTCCTGGAGATGCTCATCTTCCTATATGTCATCTCGTATGCACCAGTTTGGAAAGAATCTTAGCGAGGCAAGGGCGGGATGGATCCGGACGACGGTCTGCTCGAAGATTGTGGAAGGATTCAGGTGATCTCTCCACTCGTTATTTTTGTACATGCTATTTATAATACAGAAGAACCGTCTTGTTCCCGAAATATACGTGTTAGTGTCCACTTGCATATATGAGAATATTGTTATTTAAGCATTTATGATGGTTTATCTAATGTTTCTTATGGATTTCACTAACATTTAGAGTAGATATATGCTGTAAAACCAGTTCTTCGTGCTTGTTTCTTCTTGTCTTTCAGGTTAAGAAGGAAGGACGGTTGCTGGGGGTTTGGACCCCGCGGGATCTGCTTCAACCGTAGGACCTACGGGTAAGTTCCTCGATCTACTCTATTTAGTTTTTTATGAACATGTATGGTTGTGTGAGTCCTTCTTAAGTAGCATGCCCTGCTCTGTGGAGGTTGTAACCCAACGAACCTCTAGGGTGATTTTCCCCGAAACAATGGGATGGCTTCATTAAATATATAAACCACTTGGCTTGTACTGTGCAATCCTCATGGGCTTATCCAATTATCTGTGTGTTGCAAATAGCAACAGTATAGTCACAACTGATAGTTAACCTGCTCTTTCACCTATCTCTGCACTGGTCTCCACTGAAACTGTCCATGCACTGAAGTTAACTGATGCATTCTTTAGTTTATTAATGAGTTTATAATTAGTGAATTAATTAAAAATTAATTCACACCACTCTCACTAATTGTATCAATCAGTTAAACTAAATACAAATAGCTCAACTATGTTTAGATTAGTTAAACTGAATACAACTCCACTAACTTCCTCAATCAACTCCACCAAACTCTGTCACATGAGTTCTAGCTGAAGTATCCATGCAATAGCTCCACTTAACCCTTAGGAATAGCATAATTCCTTCTGTCAGCTTCTGTGCCACATCTGTGCACTTAACTGAAGTGCTCCAAGAGAATAAGATAATTTTTAGAGTCTAAATATTATTAAGAGCTAATAATATTCGACATATCTATTTTTAGACTGGAAATCTAAAAATAGATTCCGCCCAATATGTCTAAAAATAGAAGTCCATCTATTTTTTCTGGCTTGCCCAACCATCCATAAATAACATCCTGCAACTCATAGAACATGATCCATATGTGTAAAAATAGACATAGTCTAAAAATAGACTTTGTGCCAAAAATAGCCCGCGGGCCCACTTAGTGAAGGCGACTTCTTTCCACTAAGCTCATCATCTTGTTGCAATCTCAACACTCCCTCTCAACAATATAAGGATTATCTGCAACCCCTATCCTTCCCCTGTGGTATTCGAATTTGCTCTTGGTGAGCGCCTTCGTCAAGATATCAGCATCTTGATCCTCCGTGGGAATGTATGAAGGTAACATGATCTTTCATTGCACACAATCTCTGATATGATGATACCGGATGTCAATGTTTTTAGATCTATCATGAAATACTGGATTAACCGAGAGTTTGATGCAACTCTGATTATCACAATAAATCACAGTAGGCTCTAAGTGTGAACCAAACAACCCGACCAGGATCTTCCTCATCCATATAGCCTCGCATGCAGCCAAACTTGCTGCCATATACTCGGCCTCTGCTGAAATGAGTGCCACGGATATCTGCTTCCTGCTGTACCAAGAAATTGCTGTCGACCCGATACTGAAAATCCCTCCAGATGTGCTCTTTCTGTCTGGTGGACTCCCTGCCCAATCTGCATCCGTGAAGCCACACAGCTTTACCTCATCCAACTGTCTATACCATAATCCATATCCCGATGTGCCTCGAAGATATCTCAATACATGCTTGCCTGCCTTCCAGAAGAGCTTGGTTGGCTTAACCATATCTTGTGAAAGCTGGTTCACAACATAGCATATGCCGGGTCGTGTATTGACCAGATACATAAGCGACCCCACCAACTGTCGATAAACAGTGGCATCCACTACCTCCGATGAAGTAGCATCCTCCTTCCTCCAACCTCTAGGAAGAGGAGTATCAACAGGCTTGCAACCATGCATGTTGAACTTCTCCAGTATCTCCCGGGCATACTTACCCTGAGAAACAAACAGTCCATCACTGCGCTACCAAATTTCCAATCCCAGGAAATAATGAAGGAGGCCCAAGTCCTTCATCTCAAACTCTTTTGCAAGATCAAACTTGCATGAGTGTATCAATAGTTCATCACTCGTCAAAAGCAAATCATCTACATAAAGTACAATGATCAGCAACTTACCCTCCACCACAATCTGGTATAGGTTTGGATTCGCCTCACTCTTGGAGAATCCAAGTCCGTGAAATAATTGTTTATCCGTGTGTACCAAGCACGAGGTGCTTGTTTCAACCCATACAACGCTCTCTTGAGCCTGCACAAATGCGACTTGCTGCTGAAGATCTCGTAACCTTCGGGCTTCTCTATGTACACCTCCTCCTCAATCACTCCGTTGAGGAACGCAATCTTCACATCCATATGATGAATGTGCCACCCCATCTGCGCTGAGAGAGAAAGAATCGTCTGCATGGAAGAATACCTTGCTTCAGATGCAAAGGTTTCCTCATAATCGATCCCCTCAATCTGTGAGAAGCCCCAAGAAAAAATCTTGCCTTGTACTTCTCCACACTCCCGTTAGCCGCTGCTTCAATTTGTAGATCCATCTTGAACCCACCACCGATTTCCTTTCCCGGCCTTGGGACAATCTCCCATGCAATCGTTTTTGAAAATCGAATCATACTCTTTCCACCATGGCATCTACCCATGCGGATCCTCCACAAATTTTCCCCGAAAAGAGGATGGTTCTTACTACGATACAATCGTTCATAAGAGCCATGTATCCAAGATATGCCAGTGGACTGCTCTGGCTCGAGACCGTGGAGTGTAGGTGCTCTGTACAACCTTCTCTCCATCTTGAGCGCTCATCAGCCTTTCCGTAGTGCCTACCAATGGTTGGCGCTGTATGAGTGGTCTCTTCCACTCCATGAACTTCCTCTTGTGGCTGATCCACATCCTGAAGCTCATCCTTAGGAACTAATAGCTCCTTATCTGCATGCAAGTGTGGCTCCCTCTCAAGTGAACACTTCATGGCTTTCTCCTCATGAAATTTGATATCCCGTCGCACAACAGTCTTGCGACTGTCTGGCAAATACACACGATAGTTGTGGGGCGTATCAGTGTGCCCCACAAATATCCCAACCTCCGTAGTCGGCTCCAGCTTCTTCCTGGCATCCTTCGTCACATGAATGTAAACAGGTGAACCAAAAATCCTCAAATGGGAAATATCAGGCCTCTTACCAGAAAACGCCTCCTCGGGTGTACTCATGCCAAGTATCCTGTGAGGACAACGGTTCTGCACATATACTGCAGTATTGCATGCCTTCGCCCACAAGTGTATGGGTAGGCCCTGATCATGCAACATCGCCCGTGTAGCACCCACGATCGTTCTGTTCTTCTGCTCAACAACCCCATTCTGCTGTGGGTTATGAGGTGCTATGAGCTCTCTTCGAATTCCTTCTGCGCTGCAAAAGTCCTTGAATTCGCCAGAGATGAATTCACCACCATTTTCGCTCCTAAGAGCCTTCACCTGCTTCCTCGATTCTTTCTCAACCAGTGCCTTGAACTCACAGAACTTTGAGTATGTCTCGCTCTTCTTCTACATGAAGAAGATCTAGCACTTACGAGAAAAAACATCAACAAATATCACTTAATACCTGTGCTTTGCTGTCGAAGCTGCTGAGAAAGGTCCACACACGTCTGTGTGAATTCTCTCAAGGATTGTCATGGTGCCACTATCCTTCTCGTGAAAGGTGGCTTTCACGAATTTTCCCAAGGTACATCCCTTGCACTGATCTGACTGTGCAAGAGTACCCTTAGGAAGCCTAGTAGAAATCAACAATTGCCCACTGATGACACATCTACATCTAGCATGTCCGCCAAATGGTTCCTGACATCCTGGATAAATCCAATACCAAGTTCAAAAAAAATTTCCCCTCATGGAGGAACTTAACACAATGGGGACCATTGGTTCCTAAGGAGGGAGGAATGGTCAAGGTGGATATCGGTGGCCACCCACCTATTCCATTTGGACCTGCACCATCAATTATTTTATTCTTTCACTTCCAGCAGCTTACTACACTTTCAGAGCCGTTTTTGGGGCCTAATGATCCAGGTAGATATTGGTGGCCACCCACCTATTCCATTTCAACTCCCACAATTAGTTCTTTCATTTTTTAAGTTGCAACACAACTTACTATTTTTAGCGATTTTTCGGGTCCTAGACTTCCGGAGCCGTTTTGAGGCCTAAACGACGTTTTTTGGGAAACCTGGGAGCAACATGCATCCATGGAATGATGTTGCTCACACTGAAAGTTGTACTCCTCGAATAGATCTTTCTAACGAGGTATGGTGCACATCAAATGGAGATCACATACCAAAGTTACGTCCCCAGGAAGTTGAAACACCAATTTACCCAAATAGGGCCCATAGTTTTGGCGCTTCATCTCCTAGGGTTAGGTTTTTGGATGTTTCGGGTTTTATATTGTTCCTCAACAATAAATAAGCCTTTGAACCTCATTGTAACATAATGGAGGGGCCTGTAGCGGTCACATCTCTTCTCAGAGATACACTACTAGTGCCTTTGCTCGTTCATCTATTTCCATTATGTCTGTAATAGGCCTTCGAGCCTTAATGTAACATAGTTCAATGGCCTGTAGCTGCCACATCTCTTCTCAGACATATGCTACCAGCACCCTAGCTAGTTTCCATTATGTGTGTAAGCCCATTTCAGTCATTTTTTATTAATAAAATGAAGCATTATTTTCGTTGCATGTACGTGTTTATGGTTATATGTGTATTATGTTGCGTTCCTGCATAAATTTGGATCAGTGGTATTAGAGCGGTTTTCTCTTTCTCTGTTTTTCTTTGCATGTCCCCAACGCGACGAGGGTATAAGGAGTTAGAGCTCGATATGGTTGAATCGTTGCAAGATCAGCCTTGTGAACCCCGATGACCCCCCATGGCAGAATGAAAGAAAGAAAAGGGAGCTTGAGATCCTATCAAAATCTTGATCGAGGAGGCCCTCGAGAAACAGAGGAACGTGATGATGGATAAATTTTCTCAGATCCTTCAACGGCTGCCCACCGACATCACATCTACATCCAGCATGTTCACCAACAGGTTCGCGACATCCTGGACAAATCCAATACCAAGTTCACCCGAATTTTCCCCTCATGGAGAATCTTAACACAATGGGGACCATTGCTTCCTAAAGAGGGAGGAATGATCCGGGTGGATATTGGTGGCCACCCACCTATTCCATTTGTACCCGCACCATCAATTCTTTTGGTCTTTCACTTCCAGCAGCTTACTATTTTTAGTAGGTTTTCGGATCGTGCACTCCCGGAGCCATTTTTGGGGCCTAATGATCCAGGTGGATATTGGTAGCCACCCACCTATTCCATTTGAACCCCCAAAATTAGTTCTTTCAGTTTTTAAGTTGCAACACAACTTACTATTTTTATCATTTTTTTCGGGTCTTGGAATTTCAGAGTCGTTTTGAGGCCCTAAACAATGTTTTTTGGGAAAATAGAGAGAAACATGGGTCCATGGACCCATGTTGTTTACATCAAAAGTTGTACTCCTCAGATATATCTTTCTAACGAGGTATGGTGCATGTCAAAAAGAGATCGTATGCCAAAGTTACGTCCCCAAGAAGTTGAAACACCAATTTACCTAAACAGGTTCCACAGTTTTGGTGCTTAATCTCCTAGGGTTAGGTTTTTGGATGTTTCGGGTTTTAAATTGTTTCTAAATAATAAATAGGCCTTCGAGCCTCATTGTAACATAGTGGAGGGGCCTATAATCCCCACATCTCTTCTTAGAGATATGCTACCAATGCCTTCACACGCTCATCTGTTTCCATTATGTCTGTAATAGGCCTTTGAGCCTCAATGTAACACAGTTCACCGGCCTGTAGCCACCACATATCTTCTCAGAGATATGCCACCAGCGCCCTAGCTAGTTTCCATTATGTCTGTAAGCCTATTTTTGTCATTTTTTATTAATAAAATGAAGCATTATTTCCATTGCATCTTTGTGTTTATGGTTATATGTGTATTATGTTGTGTTCCTGCATAAATACGGATTAGTGATCTTAGATCGGTCTACTCTTTCTCTGTTTTTATTTTCATGTCCCCAAATCGGCATGGGTATAAGGAGTTAGAGATCAATCTGGTTGAACCATTGCAAGATCAGCCTCGCAAACCCCGACGACCCCCCATGGCGTAAGGAAAGAAAGACGAGTGAGCAAGAGATCCTATCAAAATATTACTTGAGGAGGCCCTTGAGAAACAAAGGAACACGATTATGAATAAATTTTCCTAGATCCTTCAACGGCTACCCACCGACGACATATCTACATCTAGCACGTCCATCAATAGGTTCGCGACATCTTGGAAAAATCTAATACCAAGTTCAGAAAATTTTTCCCCTCATGGAGGAACTTAACACAATGGGGACCATTTCTTCCTAAGGAGGGAGGAATGATCCAAGTGGATATCAATGGCCACCCACCTATTCCATTTGGACCCACACCATCAATTCTTTCAGTCTTTCACTTCCAACATCTTATTATTTCTAGTAGGTTTTTGGGTCCTGCACTCCCGGAGCCGTTTTTGGGGCCTAATGATCTAGGTGGATATTGGTGGCCACCCACCTATTCCATTTGAACCCTCACAGTCAGTTCTTTCAGTTTTTAAGTTGTAGCACAACTTACTATTTTTAGTATTTTTTCAGGTCCTAGACTTCCGGAGCTGTTTTGAGGCCCTAAATGATGTTTTTTGGGAAAACCAGGAGAAACATAGGTAAATAAACCAATGTTTATCACACCGAAAGTTATACTCCTCAGATAGATCTTTCTAATGAGGTATGGTTCACGTCAAATGGAGATCGTATGCCAAAGTTACGTCCCCGGGAAGTTGAAACACCAAATTACCCAAATGAGGTCCACAGTTTTTGTACTTCATCTCGTAGGGTTAGTTTTTTGGATGTTTCGGGTTTTACATTGTTTCTCAACAATAAATAGGCCTTCAAGCCTCATTGTAACACAATGGAGGGGCCTGTAGCTGTCACATCTCTTCTCAGAGATATGCTACCATTGCCTTCGCCTGCTCATCTATTTCCATTATATATGTAATAGGACTTCGACCCTCAATGTAACACAGTTCAGTGGCCTATAGCCGCCACATCTCTTCTTAAAGATAAAATACCAATTCCCTAGATAGTTTCCATTATGTCTGTAAGCCTATTTCATTCATTTTTTATTAATAAAATGAAGCATTATTTCCGTTGCATCTCTGTGTTTATGGTTATATGTGTATTTTTTTGCGTTCCTACATAAATCTGGATTAGTGGTATCATAGCGGTATGCTCTTCCTTTGTTTTTATTTGAATGTCCCTAATTTGGTGAGGGTATAAGGAGTTAGAGCTCGATCTGGTTGAACCTTTGCAAGATCAGCCTCGCAAACCTCGACGACCCCCCATGGCGGTTACTCGAGGAGGCCCTCGAGAAACAAAGGAACACGATGATGGATAAATTTTCCTAGATCCTTCAACTACTACTCACCGATGACACATCTACATCCATCACGTCTGCTAACAAGTTCGCAACATCCTGGAAAAATCCAATACCAAGTTCAGCAGAATTTGCCCCTAATGGAGGAACTTAACACAATGGGGACCATTGCTTCCTAAGGAGGGAGGAATGGTCCAGGTGGATATTGGTGGCCACCCACCTATTCCATTTTGACCTGCACCATCAATTATTTCAGTCTTTCACTTCTCACAGCTTACTATTTTTAGTAGGTTTTCGGGTCCCGCACTCCCGGAGTCATTTTTGGGGCATAATGATCTAGGTGGATATCGATGGCCACCCACTTATTCCATTTGAACCCCCAAAATCGTTTCTTTCACTTTTTAAGTTGTAGTGCAAATTACTATTTTTAGCAGTTTTTCGGGTCGTGGAATTTTAGAGCCATTTTGAGGCCCTAAACGACATTTTTTGGGAAAATCGGGAGCAACATGGGTACATGGATTGATGTTGCTCACATCGAAAGTTTTACTCCTCGGATAGATATTTCTAACGAGGTATGGTGTGTGCCAAACATAGATCATATGCCAAAGTTACGTCCCCGGGAAGTTGAAACACCAATTTACCCAAACAGGGCCCACAGTTTTGGCGCTTCTTCTCCTAGGGTTAGGTTTTTGGATGTTTCGGGTTTTACATTGTTTCTCAACAATAAATAGGCCTTTGAGCATCATTGTAACACACTGGAGTGGCCTATAATCATCACATCTCTTCTCAGAGATACACTACCAGTGCCTTCGCCTGCTTATCTATTTCCATTATGTTTGTAATAGGCCCTTCGAGCCTCAATGTAACACATTTCAATGACTTGTAGCTGCCACATCTCTTCTCAGAGATACGCTACCAGTGCCCTATCTAGTTTCCATTATTTCTGTAAGCCTATTTCAGTCATTTTTTATTAATAAAATGAAGCATTATTTCCGTTGCAACTCTATGTTTATGGTTATATGTGTATTCTGTTACGTTCCTGCATAAATCTGGATCACCCATGCTAGCTGCGACGCTTCTTTGGATAATTGATAAGCCACTTGGTTCCTCTACCTATAAATGTGAGTAACAGTTATGAAATAAAAATAATCTTTAAGTTCCATAAATTCATCCAACAATGATCTAAGAGTATGAACATGACATAGAGAATCATTGTTAAACCAATTTATAATGACTTTTCAATCCCCAAATATCTGAATCCTCTTGCAACTTTTCTCTCGGGCAAAAGTGAGGAGGAGTCTGAGATTGTTGAGCTTAGCGTAATTGTTAGTCTCTGGGGCTAGTCCCATCTTGATTTTATAGCTGTGTGAATCGGATCTGTGGAGGATATCATCCCCACCACAACCTTGCATGTTTGAGGCCCCGTCAAAGTATGCCCATGGGATGGACTTGCCTATAGATTCAGGAGTGATAATTTTTCTTTGCGTTATAGGTACATCGCGAGGGATAGAGTGATATATCAATACAATAGTGTTTCTGATTTTGGCCCAATCAGCCATCGAGCCCTGGAAGATCGCATGGTTGCGAGCAAGCCATTTACCCCAGGAAATCATGAGGGGGATATTTCGCTCTTTTGGGCATTGAACTGATTGCCAACAGTTTGACTGGGCTTCGGGAACAATACTGCCTTGCCATTGTAGAGTGGTGCCCAGGGACTTCAAAGTGAGGAGCTAGATATGTTTTCTAGCAGATCAAGTGAGAAAAATATGGTCCACATCCTTGGCCTGAATTTTGCACAGAAAAAATCTAGATGGTCCATATATAGCTCTCTTGATAAATTTTTACTCTGTTGGTACACAATTTGTGAGAATACACCACATGAATAGTATAGATTTTGGTGGAGCCTTTAATTTCCAAAGGTGTCTCCACCACCACTGTTTATTTTGAGGTTCTTGTAACTCACACAGAGAGGTATACCCCTCCTTTGGAGTGTATTGACCCCTGGGGGATAAGGATCATAAGAGTTTATCCTCCTTCTCAGTAATCCTGATGTTGGTAGACTGAAATGTTATGAGATATTGGTTTCAGACCGGCTGCCAGTTGTCTGGGATATCCAATTCTTGAGCCGATTTCCATGTCTGTGAGATCCAAGTGGAGTTGTAATTGTCAGCAATTTGTGAAATGTAGTGGATGCCAGTAAACACAACATGTTGCCCAATGGCCAGTGGTAATTAGGATGCCTGTCCACAGGCCGACCAAGCATCCACTCTAATCATAACATGTTCCCCTGATCTGATTCTCCAAGCTAGGCCTTTCTTGATGATGTGGATGGATCCAGTGATGGCATGCCAGATGATCAATGATACAAGAGAGTGTGGTATGTGACCTCTGATCCACACCAGGGTGGACCGGGGAGTAATGTAGTTGTAGTAAGTTACCTCTTGCCACAAACTACTCGCTGTAATTAGGTGCCACCCTATTTTGGCTACCAATGCAGTCGCAAATAGCTTGAGGTATTTTAGCCCCCAGCCCCCCCAGCATTTGGGTTTGGAAATCTTCTTTCAAGTGATCCATGTGAAAATATTTCCATCTTGCTTGCCCCTCCAAAGGAATCTTCTGCAAATTTGTTGAATTCTGACTGTCACAACAAGTGAAACTTATATACTACAACACTTTCTATAAATTTATTATCACCATTTGATAATAATTATTCATTAATAGTCATATAATTTTAGATATATTACAACAACAAGGCAAGTACATACAATCCAAGGAATAAAATATACACATAATTTTACATTAATATTAAACTACACACATAACATCTATATATATATATATATATATGCTTTATTCAATGGAAGTTACCAAATTCTACCAAACTCAACTAAAATTTGATGTAAGGATTTGAGTTGATGTGATCACATCTCCCTCAATTTGGTAGTAACATTGCTCATTATTTTGGTATCATGCCTTGTTTTCGCGCTCCTACTCAGGGTTTTTATCCATGTGATTTTTTACACACTTGTTACAATGGCATATCCCTATGTGGGAATTCATTTTACATCATTATTATTACAACATGCACATCCCTATGTGGGAATTCATTCCATAGTATTGTTATTACAACAAGTATATTCTTGTGTGGGAATTCATTCCACATTTATTATTTTGTTATTATGCCTTGGTTCCCACTCTTATCCATGGTTTTTATCTATGCGAATTATTACAATATCATGTCCCTATGTGGGAATTTGTTCCACATTAATAATTTTGTATAAAAAATAGTAATCCAAGTGAGCTACCACTTGATTAATAGTCATGATTATTGAATGGTAACTACCTTTAGATAATTTTTTCTGTTATGAAATTGATTTATAAGATTATAATGTATTCAAATTTGAGCTCTAATCTTTGCACTCTTTTGTATCGGTTAAAACTTTCTCATCCCACAAATGATGGAAAATAATGTCCATGAAAACTCACTGTGGAGATTTCGAACTTAGAAACTCTAAACTCACACCACAGAAATCTGAAATCTATAAATGTCCATGAAAAAAATAAAAAGAGGTTCATCAAAATACATACATTTAATATTATAATATATTGGGGTGGAAATATAGATTAATGCTACAAAGTCTAAATAGATTGATCTAGGAACGAGAATGGGTGATCAAGACATATGTTCTTCTATGGGATAACATAGGTAATTAAAGAGAAAGGGTTACAGTATTAGGAAATTTTGAGTAGTGTAGACCAACTTAATCACAAACTAGAACAACATGACCATAACTATCAAAATTTGATAAATGCCATCAGTGGGTTAGAAGTAGGAACTAAGGGCCAAGAGGATATCACTATGTGTTGCATATATGTTGTCATTGATGACTTGAAAAGTAATTATTTCCTTCAAGAGGTTGAGCAAGTGATTAAGGGGCAAACCCAAAATTTCAAGAAAAAACTTAAATTTGGAAGAAAACTCCAAATTTTGGGCGACATGTGGGACCTAATAAAGATGTTGGAGTTGTTAGTAATGTGTCCTATGACAAGCTCGATCATTGGAGTGCAAATATAAAGAGGAGAGAGGTTTTTCAATCAATAGTTGACAATAATTTGTTAGAAACACTTCTAGTTTCAAAGCAATGTTTCATACTTAAGCATAACAGATTAAAATGGAGTTTCCATAATTTTGCTAGTGATCATGACCTTACCTATTCAATCCGCAATGTAATGTTGAGTTTTTTTATTATAGTTTTGATGGTTGTGTGTCCGTGAGTAGAATTTTTCCAGTGTAGTCAACATTTCTCTTAGAGAGATGTCACATGGTCTTCCTATATGTCAGTTAATTATTGTTATTTACTGGTTTATAATTGATGAATACAAAAATATTTCATATGCATTTCGGTTGGGAAGTGACAATGAATCCATTGTTGAAGAGATAGGGTGAGCGTTCTATGGAATAGTTGTGTGTATACATTGGAAATAGGTTGAGCATATTCAATGATTAATTTCCAATGAAGTGATTGTCGCTGATATGTGTCGTGGAATTTTGACCGCATTGGATGAAACTATGCAGAGTCGTATATAAGTTGATAATTAGTGATTGGAGGATTGGAAAAATAGGAAAATTATTTGATGTCATGGTAATATTTCACCTTCATTGGATAACTTCGAGTATAAGACTCTTTAAATTGACTTTTACAAGATTCTCAAGAGATATGAATTTGGAAGCATTACAGAGCAAGGTGGATTACCTAAAAATAATGTCACCTTCTCTGCTAATTGCTGAAAAGGCTTGAACATGGTAGTAATCATTCTAGGTTTTGCAAATATTAAAATTGGTTTCGAATCATGGAAAAAACCCATAGTAGTTTCCCATTGCATCACACATTATATGAGAGGACCAATAAATGAGGAAGCCCAAATTTCCAAGAGAAATCACGAGTAGGTTTTTATATTTATTTTATAATCTACCCAACAATTGAAACATGAAGAAGCCTATAATGTGATTGTTTCACACTTTATGCTATAACCTAAAAATTATGAATGAGGGTACAAATCCTAGTTTCATTAGACGGATCACTCTAATGGTTACAAATCTCAATGAAATTTTGATGGAGAGATGATATTTCCATGGGCACATGTTAGAGAAGAGAAAAATTCAAAATTTCATGTTAATGGAATATATGAAAATGATAAAGGTAATATAAATATGAATGAATAAAAACCTGAAGGCATGGATGAAGTCAATGACTCTGGAGATGGTGAAATCAATGATTGTACCTATATTTTCAGAAGTTTTATATGCAATGATGAGGCTATGAATATTTCTCTTAATTAACCACATTTCTTGCAACATCTGATTCATCGAGGCCATCTTCATGTTTCTCAATTTTATTTAGTGTAGTATATTTTTTAATGTATTTACCACATATGGGATTGGATTTTAAGGGAAAATTTGCATATATCTCAAAAAAATGGACAATGGTTTCTACAGTTTTAGTTGTTTCAGAAACATTTGAAAATCGTGAAATGAATGGGATGTTGTTTGTGGTGTTGAGGAACTTGTTTTAATCCACCAAAAAATCCTTTTTGCAACGTTTGGAAATGGATTGTTGACTTCATGCGTTGTGAATATTGGTGCCCAAGCTTGTTAGCCCAAAATTCACATTGAGAGGGGGTGAAAGAGTGTGAAGTCAATTTTACCATATCAATATTAATTAATTATACATTTATTTGGCAGTGATCATAAACATAATATCTTAAAGTATCATAATGCATACTCACATAAGTATCATAACTAGAAACAACACAAGAAGGAATCACATCACAAGGAGACACAAAAGTTTTGGTGGAAACCCAAATGGGAGAAAACCACCAACTCTTATTCTTCTCTATCTTTAATTATTAACATCAATTTGTAGGATCTAACCTATTGGAGGAAATTACCCCCAAAATATGCAAGTTGCCACTTGTGGTAGGCTGCAAATTGATTGAGGCACCAACCATAGAAAATGCAAATGACTACTCACTGCAGGCTATAACCTGATTTAGGTGCCAACCTTGTAAATGAGTAGGCTCCAACCTGTTCTAGGCTTCAACCTGTTCTAAGATCCAACCTGTTCTAGGCTTCAACATGACTGAGGCTCCAACCTTAATGGAGGCATCAAACTCCTTCTTCAACTTCCTTGTGGACCTCTATTTCATATCATTTTCAAATTGGATCCACACTCATCATATATTACTGACTATAATAAATAACATAATTTGCAAAACGCTGTCACCATCACAAGTTGTACCATCAAATTAACCTGCATAAAACCTTAATTCCATAATCATTGTCATTGTAACTTGCAAATGTTGTCACTATCACTATCACTGCAACTATCTATCATATTGTTTTCCATACTTTGTATCAACTAGTTCTCCAATTTGGTCATTCAAACCCCTTCTCAGAATCCATTCACCTCAGATATCCAAAACACTTGCAACATGCTCATATCCCTTCAAAATGAACATAAGAGATTCTTATCATTAAATGAGAGTCAAATTCATTTCATACCCTTCTAAAATGAACATAAGATATTATTATCATAAAATGAGATTCAAATGTGTTTCATACCCTTCTATTTTGGATCAATATTAACCCCATAAATAAAAAATAACCATATAATACTTTAAATCCATTTAAATATTCTGCAAACATCCATTTTATAAGCATTCAAATTCCAACACATGCCACCAGATGTTGTAAATTATGCGACAAAATGGTAGAATATATATAAAAAAAATATCAACCTATTCACCGCCATTGGTTGAACTTGCGACCACCCATACACTGTGACAACGACTTACCAACTTTTCTCCTAGTGTGAATTGAGACACTGCGTGGGACACATTTACTTATATTGGTATCACTGTATTAACCTATCCACATCGATCCTCCAATCCTGTGGCTTCACTCTACTTGTACTGATCCACCACGACTTGAGGATTAGGGCCACCATCGCTCATTTTTTCTCGGGCTCATTCGTCGTGCCTTGGGCATATATGTTTTATGGATCAGGGCCATTGTGGCTCAATTGTAATCAGTATCATCCACCGTGGCTTAGGCTTATGTGAATCATGGATCAGGGCCACCATGGCCTTGCCTCCATCGATATCAACGTGTATAAAGAAGGGGTAGGGCCGTTACACAATATACAATGAGAGTGCTACGTCGAATCTAGTCTATGTTATGCAGTAATATTCCCACATAAAATCCAATATTCGTTACCCAACATACAATGGGAGGTATGTCATGGCACACAGTAACCAAACAAATTAGTTTCAACAATAGGACACAAACCATAACTATAACAAGAGTCTGCACACTAAACCATCACCAAATTCTTGACAAAATAGAACAAAATTAATTTCTTTCTCCAACCAATCGTTCATACAAAACAAAAGGATGACTTTAATCATTCATGATAGAACGATTCAAATTCAACTACAGAACATAACACTTTGATGATACATTTCACCTCTTGATTGCGCCATATATATATATATATATATATATGTTGTAAGTGGACCGAGGATAGTCGAGCCAACCAGAACCCCCATTAAATCGGGCATAAAACTTGGACCATATGACCCTTCATGAACATTCCATGTAACCATACTTTGATCTAACCCCCCCCCCCCCCCCCCAATTTTAAATTTTAAATTTTATTTGTCCCCCTCGCACTGCCATGTGACCTGGGCGTCACTGGTCCTTCACATGACAACATCAACATGCTGTCATTGTGCCACATGGTCATTTGAGAGCATGCTACATGTCACCTTTTTAAAAATTTCTGCCAATTAAAAAGTTCCAAATCTCCTAGCTAAGTGGTGGGCTTCGGTGGTGCCACATCATTACACTAATATCAACAGTATCCACATGACCATGTAATAAAATTATTCCATGTGTTGACATCTAGTTGGCCCTTTAAACATTGTGCTACTTTTCTTCTATCTAACCGTTGATTTGTTGAAGATACTGTTGATATGCCTATAACATGAAATCCTTTTAATGATGTTAACCAATGTGTATATTTGTGTGATCATGGTAATTGATATATTATATCTACAATGGATTTGTCTAGAACTTGCCCATTGTTTAACCCTCTAGTAATTTAGGTTTGGCCCTATAGTTTTCCCTTGCAATTTGACCCAATCTAATGTTGATTTTCAACTAGCCATAACTTCTCATCTAGGTAGAATTTTTTTGAGAAGGATATACCATTTGAAAGTTATCGATGAGATCTACGCAAATACATGGTGATTACATTTAGTTTTTAATTTTCTCTCTTTAGTTATTAGTGGTTTTTTTTGTAAAAAATGCTTGTTTTTGTGTTTGTGTCTCTATTATGTAGGTTATAGTCACCAATTGCACAAGAGACAACAAAATCAAGTTCAATCCTTTGAGTGAGACCTTCCATAAACCTAACACACTTTTTTGAGGAAAAATTTAGGTGGACAACGCAGGAACATGGCCACAACCTGTGTTATAATGCAGGAACAAGTCAAATTTCTGCACTACAACGTTTTTCCTATTGTTTCATGTTTTTTGCTTTAGTACATATATGTCTGTTTGTTAGGAGGGATCTTAATTGTCCTGTTAGTCTCTTTAAGGCCTTGATATCCTTGCATTCCCTACTTTAGGAGGATTGAAAAAAACCCTTTAGGGTTTGGAGTACACCTCCACCACTTTAAAGTGGTTTTTACTGAGTTGGGAGTCTTATGTCAAGATCTACAAACTACTAATTTTTTGCAACATTGTCCACTATTTCAAAATTTTGTTAGACTTAGAAATTGCATTTGAACCTCACGTAGGCCTTTGATCTATCCTCCCGTATCGTCTTCATTAGTTGCATCTTTTCTTTAGTAGGTTATTTGCTGCCATTTTTAGCCTAGATATCATACTCTTTTTGTTGCTCTTTTTTACATAAACTAGGTATATAGACCTTAGGTCCCAGCCCCATTTGGTAGTTGATCTTTTGTCCCCTTTTCCTTGCCCTATTTTTGCGTTTATTTTTAGCCTCTTTTGGGTTGTAAGTAGAGTGTCTTTGGAGTTTTCTATCTATATTAATTTCAATTTAATTTTCAATTATTTCATTTACTTTCCAGCAATATTTTTTTATTATTTATGCAAAAAAAATGAAATTACACACCTTTGCACACACACTTCACATCCTAAGTGAACGAGCGCTTGGTTAGCACCTCCAAGTTAAGACTATTCAAAGAAATCACATGATTCTAACCCACATAGATTCAAGCCCAATTGGGTACCTAGGGAAAACAATATAATAGCTAGGTTAGGGTTAGTGGGGTAGGCATCTACCCACCAATCACATTACATTGAGACATAGTGGTTTTCCAAGTAGGGTGATTAAAATCCTCCATCATCCAACAATCCAAATTTGGTGATGAATAGAAACCCATTTCAGAGGGTGTTAATCTTAAGCCAAGGATACTGACTATTCCCCTTGAGGCTACCCAACTCTTGGTAGGGAATATGGGTTTGTGGTTGCCACATAGAAGCTCAATATTCACTTGCCCCTGTTGGATGGAGGTAACCATAGTTTCCTTTCTTAGGATTAAAATTATCTATAGGTGGTGGTTGTGGTCAATAACCATCCCTTTACCCTACCTTTCACTTAATAGCTCTTCTTGCATACTTGGAATCCTGCAAGTAAGAGGTTTCTTGGAAGGCCATCAAAAACATAGACTAGGATTTGTTTGAGGTGTAGGTAAATTTAGGCTAGGAGTAATTTTTCTCTTTATAGGATGAGTTTTCTTGAATTAGAATAGACAACATTATAGTTATCTTACACTTTACACAACTACTACACGTAATGTTTGCTTGCTCTCTGTTGTTCTTTTTTTTCATCCTTTGCCTCTAGCCTATAGTGTTCTCTTTTTCGTAACATGATTGAACCCGCTGGGAATTTTTGATGGAGACTCCACGATATTCATCCTTAGTTTTCATTAGGAAATCCATTATCACCTGTTAGATGAGTCAGGTTCTCTCTCCCTAGTCTAACTTCATACTCTAGTCTTTATGATTAATCTAGTTCTTTCTCTGAATCTGAATCCTCTCAACCTTGAGCCACTACCATATATGGTGTCAATGTTGGCTGTAATTTTGATCCTTACACAAGCACCAATAGCGGAGGAAATGTTGGCGGTTATTATCACTCCCTCTGTTTCCCAAGGCTACGAATGGAGACTGAAGGAGGTAACCTCAAACCAATATTTAGGTTTGGTAGCTAGCTCCACAAAAATATAGAGGGCTCTCTCAATGTCACTTTTATAGTCAATGAGATGAATGTAGATGTAATTATCTTAGGCTAGATATAAGCTCGATGATTTAGGGTTTTGTTTTTAATTTTGCTGGATAAGAATGTCAGTAAAGGAACTAGGTCTAGGTTTTAGGTATGATTTCAAAGGTACAGCCGCAGAAATGAATATGAGGCCAGGTAAGTATACTTAATAACATACTTAAATTGTCATTGTGTATAGGGTTTTAAAAGAGAAAAAGATTCAGGATGAGCATGATACATGAGTTCAATCATCAGAAGAGGTAAAACAAATTCATGAAAATCTTATAAAATAAAGCATAAAAAGGAAGAATTATGTTCATAAACTCATAAGATCATCATATAGAAGCATACATGTGATGGAAATAAAGCATAAACATTAAAATTTATGGTGTTACTAAGAAAAACAATGCTAATAAGCATACCATTGGAGTCCCAAAATTATAGCTGCAACATGTCTTTGATTTCACTGAAAAAGTTTGTACATAATCTCCACACAACAAATAACAACTATCTAACCTCTAAAATGACTTGAGTTGGACTACATATAGAAAATAGAGAATATTCCACCTCATTGGGTCAAAATAAGATCCAAAATACATCATATATGCACCTAATGAGTCATTACCTAGAATCTAGGGAAGTTAGAAACAATCCCCCCAAATTTATCTAATAACTAGGAGTGTTTGTCTCCTTGAGTAATTACATGATTACTCAACAATGAGGGGAAAAAAAAATCCCTTATCCACAAAACACCTCATAAGACAACTGAAACCTCAATATTTGGACCAATTTCCCTTGACACCTATCCAGAAAGATGTAATATTCCTAATTTAGCATACAGCTAATTGGAATATTGAATTTTGTTTTTATCACCTAGCAGCTAAATAAATGGGTAAGAAGGCCCATGCATATTAAAAAAATGAATAAAATCCCTATTATTATGAAAGGGGATAATCTTAAGAGTTGGATTTCACACCCTTATATGTGAAAGAGGACATTTGCATGGAGACAAGGTCAGGATTGACCAAGTCAACAACGCTGGGATAAGAGGTGGAGAACACTTTGAGAGACAACACAATATGAATGGGAGGAGGGTTCTTTGGTGAATAAAACCCTAATTAGTGGGACCCATGGTGAGAGGGATTTCACTTATTTAAAGGGAGGGCAAGGAAGCCATTGTGATTCATTCATGTAATATATTATTGATTTCTTGGTCTATTCAAACTTTTTGTATTCTCCTGCTGTTTAGCAGAGTTGTAGTGCTGCTCAGCACAAGGATTTCCTGTTTAGGAATTCCTTCTCCTTTCAAGAGAGGCCTCTTGAAGGAGATTTCACTTCATTTCTCCACATCCAGGCTTGAGGCCAAGCTACCTCCTTAAGCTACAACGCAATTTTTGTTGAGAGCTGGGTTGTGTTGCAGGGTGTTGCAATGGAGGGTTGACAACACCACTTCCGGGGCTTGTTTTTCAAAGGAGGAAGCTTTATTTCCTTTGGGACACCAGTGAAGAAGATTCTGGAGCTTATTGCAGATCTTGGCACTTGGCCAACACATTTCCTTTCTCCTACAACACAGTCCCTTTCCTAGACTGCGTTATTTTCAGTGTGCAATTGCAGTGAGGGTTTGCAGGATTATCAGAGGGTGAGATATTTAGTGATAGGATCAACCTTTCACTTGGAAGATCCTTTGGAGGAGATCTACTTTTTTAGCTTATGCATCATCTTCAGCCATCTCCATCCAGTTCTTGAGTTGCAGCTGCTACTCAGCCCTGCAACTCTGGCATTTTGTACATTTTGCATATTTCAGGAAATCCTTCCAGGATTGTCTTGAAATTGATTATGGGAGTCTATAACTTTTCTCCCCATATTGTATGAGCTGTATATTGTCATATTTTTTTATTGAAACTTCCCAAAAACAGTATCTCCAAATAAACTGCGTTGTCATAGCCTTGGGCACTTTTCTGTGTAGCAGTGATCTTATGTTTTATGTACATGTTTCTTGAGGCTGATTTTGCCTATCTTGAGTGACTCCTTCCTCAAGATCTTGTATAAATTTGTTTCTATGATTTTAATATGATGGTTGTTTGGATCTTTTGGCATTATATGTGTTAATATATCACTTCTATTCCATATTGTGTTCATGTATTGCTGTAGATCCAACTTTCGAATATCTTAAGATATTCCAAATGTTGTAGATTTTCCCTATTTTGGGATATTATGTTGGAAATATTGTCATTGATGGCAAAGGAGCAGAAAGGAGTATCACCATAGAGGCAAAAGAGCATCTATATAAACATAACCTAAAGCAGAGATAATGCAGCTAACAAAGCAGCAAAGGCATGCAACAAGTGAAAGAATCCCAAGTCGGAGTGAATAGCGATTAGAAGATCAAGCTCAGGAGGGATCATCGCACTTAGAATAAAGAAAAATCTCAAGTAGAAACCAATCGGAAGTGCCAGCAGCAGCAAGGACCGTAGATCTAGGTAGATCAATGGTGACAATCACATCGGTGGAGATCGAAATCACAAGTCACAAGGTAATTGTTTTAATATGCAATGCGATGCGATGCGATCGCATATTGCATATTGCATATGACATGATTTCGCACGGTGTGGTAAATGATATTGCGATAGTCGATATTGCGACGCGATATTACCATCGCATATCGCAATTGAGGCAGGAGAAAAATTGCACAAACACAGTGGTCACAGGAAGTGCGAAGTGGCGATGCGATGGATGCTATGCAATGCGATCGCATATTGCAATCGGGGAAAGAGAGATATCGCACAATCTTAGAAGTCATGTGAGTTGTGATGCGAAGTAGCGATAAATTCAAGTGGGACCCGATTGCATATCGCTCATCGTAAGCTCAGGATGAAGTGCGAAATGCGAAAAGAGTCTCGGATGCGATATATTTCAAAGATAAATTCTACAGGATTTCAAATCTGAAGGTATAAGGTCTCCCTTTGAGAAATCACATCGGGAGGATGAAAAAGCAACAGAGAAACGAAGAAAAATAGAAATAGCCGAAATGCCGAGATACAGCCTAGTGGGACCCTTCGCATATCGCATATCGGGAGATCAGATGGATGAAGGCACATGGGATAACTGGAATCGCCGAAGTGCGATAAAGAGAGTGGACGCGAAGAATATCAAAGCCAAAACCTAAAGGTCTTTTCAAGTCCGGAAGAATGTTTTATTCCTTTGTTAAATCGCATCGGAGGACAAAGGAGGATTATAACATAGAACAATGGAATGCCAAAATGCAATAGAAAAACCGGTAAGTGGAATATATTTAAAAACAATCTTAAAAGATAGTGGAATATATTTTGAAATCCGCGGAACAGTGAAGGCAGGATTAGAAAACTGGTAAGTTGTTGTTTCACACCACTTTTGGAGGATAAGTGATAAAAGGTGAAACAAACGCGATAGCGTTAAGAGGGCGACGTGTGGCATTCTAAAACCACCTATTTCGCGTAGGTTGGGAACAATTAAATAACATGCAACTTGGTGTGCGAATTCTGTCGGATTGGGAAGTTAAAATAAGCGGAGTGCGATGACCGTTCGATTGATGAAAGGATGATGTGCATGTGTATATGCATAATGAACCTTTACAAACAAAGTGTGAGTGAACGCAACTCAAAATACATAGGAAACGGAAGAGGCAGAACAGTTATGCAACAGAGCTAGAATATAGCAGCAGAAAAGACTAGGGAAATTAATAAGACTCGACACTCGTGCAAAACAATGGTTGATGTGGTAATGATGATTTTTGAATAAAAGTTTGAATGTTGTGGGCACAAGCAGAAGAGGCAGAGTCAGGCAAAAGGAGATTTGGTGGCACTGTTGAAAACGTGCCAGCTGGGTCGAGTAAGGCAAAATGCACTTGGGCAGAACTGATATGATGAAACTGCAGAAAATGAAAAGATAGTGACAACAGCATAAAGGACAAACGGATAGTGAGCCAAGAGCTGAAAGGGTTGAGTGAAATATACTTGTTGTAACTGTAAATATAAATTCATTGATTATTTTTTATTGTATATGATGCAAAGGCAAGTCTCCGTAGGCAAAGAAAAACTCCACTGTAATACTAAAATGTATACATACTGTTATATTATTCTGAATGTGCTGGACAAGAAAATGAGAAGGGGGAAGGCAAAGAGTCATGCCTGTTCATTTCGAATTCCCTGTGGAATGCAAACAGTTATGAGGTGATCTCTATAAATAATGTTACCAGCATATGCATAAAGGGTGAGAGAATGGAGAAAGAGGTGAGAGAGTGTAAGATGAAGAAGGAGTAGATAGAGAAGTTGTGAGGATACATAGATGATTTAAAATAGATATTAAGGCTAGAAGGACAACAATGAAGAAGGAGGAAAACAGAGCTGATATCCAGGTAAATCAGCATATGATCTTATTGTAGAGTGAGGGAGTTGGTGCTTCCATTTCAAGTTGTAGCTTGAGAGATGTCCAGTTATATCTAGCTGAGGTAGGAGCCTCCTGTAGGTTGTAGCCTCCAGAAAATAGATGGGATTTGGAGCTTCCTTGCAAGTTGTAGCTTGCATAATTGAGGTAGTAGCCTCCTGTAGGTTGGAGCCTACAGAAAATTAGTGGTGAGAGGGAGTTGGAGCTTGCCTTTGCATCACAACAATAATAAGATGTGGTTTTCTCCCTTATGGGTTTCCACTTATATCTGTTGTCTATGTGCATAATGATTATGTGTTTATATTCTGTGTTTAATCTGCTTAAGAACTGCTACTCACTTATTCAAATTGTTGTTCCGTTATACATTAATTTGATCACGAAATGAAAGTGAAAATAAGTGTAAAAGAAAGTTCTAAAAGACCATGAATGTGTTAAACTGATTCACCCCCCCTCTTAGTTTAACCAAGGGTTAAACAATTGGTATTAGAGCCAATTCCTTCTGTTTCAGTTTAACAACTGGAAGGAGATCATAGGTCCCCAAGGTGGCTAGCCTAGAAGCATGCTCGACAAATAAATCCCCTTTGTTTAATGGCACAAACTATGCCTTATGGGAAATTAGAAGGAGGACGTACATAATGTCTCTAGGAATAGAAGTTTGGGCTGTTGTGGAGTTGGGATATGCCCCAAAGGATTCTGACACAGAGAAAGAAGCTAAACAAGATTTTATAGCTAATTCCAAAGCCATGAATGCACTCTTAAGTGGTATGTGTGAGGCAGAATTTATCAAAGTAATGCACAACAAGACTGCCAAAGAAATATGGGATACATTAGAAAGTATCCATGAGGGAGATAAAAAGTTGAAGATGGTAAAACTACAAGTCTATAGAGCTCAGTTTGAAAATATAACAATGAATGAAGAAGAATATGTTTCCAGCGTCTTCTTAAGGGTTTCAGAAACTATGAATAACATGAAAACTCTAGGATAAACCATTAGAGAATGTGTAATTTTTCAAAAGATATTGAGATCTTTACCATCCAGTTTTAACCCCAAGGTTTCTGCCTTAGAAGAAACAGATGACTGGGAAACATTGAACATGAACCAATTACTTGGAAACTTAACAGCCTATGAGATGAGACTTCCACAAAGGAAGTCAAATGTGAGGGAGGCAGCCTTTAAGGCAGAGAAGAGCAAAGAAGAAAAAGAAGATACATGCTCCTGCTCTGATGAAGAAGAGGCCAAATTTGTCAGAAGATTGGATAGAGGCTCAGGCAAGTATAAAGGTAAAATTCCATTTAAATGCTTTAACTGTGGAAGAGTTGGGCACTATGCATCTAAGTTTCCTCATTAGAAAACAAAGAATCAGACTCAAGAGACAGAGAAAACCAAAACAAATAACTGGAAAAAAGGGAAGAGATTGAATGGAAAATCATTTTATGCTCAGCAAGATAACAATGCTTCTGAAAACTCAGATGAATCCTCAAATGAAGAAGCAACCAATGAATTTGTGTTGATGGCCAAGGAAGAATCAGAAGGATTCCTTCTAGAAGAGGAGGAAGAATGTGAGGTAGATCTTGAGAGGGAACTAAGAAGTGCCCTGGAGGAAATAGACAGACTTAAACTGAAGTGCAGAAAATAGAAAGACATTCTCCTCAAATATGTAAAATAAGAACCAACTTCAGAAGACCTTAGTCAGTTGAAAGTAAAACTTGAAGAAGCTAAGAAGGTAGAAGACACTCTAATAAAGCAAATTGAGGATAAAATTCAGAAGCAAGAGAAATTGGAAGAAGAAGTAGTATGCTTGAGAAAGAAATTAGAAAACACCCAAAGGAAATTGTCAATGAACACTCCTCAAATGACAAGCTCTGAACAGTTGAATAAAATACTAAATGCTCAAATATCTCCTCTCATAAAAACTGGGATAGGTTACGAAGGAGAAACCAGAAAATCCAAGGTAGAAGATAACCAGAATATCATTTTTGTAAAATATGTATAGGATAATGAAGAAACTCAAAAGATTCCTATAGAAGTAGAAGCCAGCAAGAACATGACCTGCAATGAAGTAAATAGAAACAAGAAGGAATCTCAAATAACAAATAACGAAATCAATAAACAGTCAGCTGGAAAAATCTCTTACACTCTTGAATATGGAAAATTCGGAAGCCGTCAAAGGATATTCTTTCCTCCTATGAGAAATGTCACTTTTTTTGCCTCCCACAAACTGGGACATATTGTTGCATACTGTCAGACAAAGAGAATCGATTCCAACCAGCAAAGGATGCAGAAAATGAAAAGAATACCTCAAGCAAATAAATGGAGAGGACAACCCTTCACCAGGTACACTAATCATTTCCATGGGTATTGTTTATATTGTAAGGGGCACGGCCATAAAGCCATGGAGTGCAGAGCGAATGGACAAAAACTGATGTATGAAAACTTAAGGAGATTGATGAACAATGGAGAATTCACTCGTGTACATAATCCATTCAGAAACATAATCAAATGCTTTGATTGCCATCAAATCGGGCACAAGTGTCACAAATGTCCTCTCAGAGAATGTGGTCCATCTTCTCAGGAAAGGTACCAAACAGAAGGATGCATGCAGTGGAAAAAGAAGTTGAATAAGTGTGACCTGGCTCTAATAGCTCAAGATCAGAAAAGGCAATGGTATTTGGACAGTGGATGTTCAAAGCATATGACTGGAGATCGAAGCAAGTTTGTAACCTTTGATGAAAATAAATCTGGAAATGTAACATTCGACAATGATAAAGCAGGGAATATCAAAGGAAAAGGCTCAGTTAGTCTGAATAATGGAAGAGGAAAGGCTCAAGATGTACTATTTGTGGATGGGCTGAAAGCCAATCTAATAAGCGTCAATCAAATGTGTGATAAAGGCTGTGAGGTCCTTTTTAGAGCCCAAGACTGTGAAGTAAGATCGAGCACCACAGGAAAGACCTTAATCAAAGGTGGTCAAACAGAAAGTAATGTCTATATAGTGAAAGAAGAGAATGAAGCATGCCACATAAGAAAACTTGATAAACCATGGTTATGGCATAGAAGACTGGGACACCTAAAATTTTACCACATCATCAGTCTGAGAAAGAAGAATGCAGTCAGAGATATGCCAACAATAAAGAAGCCTTCAAATACCATATGTAAATCTTGCCAACTGGGCAAGCAGACTCGCATATCTTTCAAGACCAAAGAGATACTATCTACAAGTTGGCCTCTTCAGCTTGTACACATGGACCTGTGTGGACCTTCAAGAACTAAAGCACCAAGCGGAGAATCTTATTTCATGCTGATAATAGATGATTTTACCAGATTGACGTGGGTAGAATTTCTCAAATATAAATCGGAAGCGCTTGAGAAATTCAAAATATTCAAGGCATTGGCAGAAAATCAAACAGGATGCAAGCTAAAGTGCATCAGATCAGACAGAGGAGGTGAATTCACAGACTATGATTTTGCAGACCTATGCAATGAACATGGGATAAAACAACAGTTTGCAATTGACGGTACACCTCAACAGAATGGAGTGCCAGAGATGAAAAACAGGTCAGTACAACAGATTGCCAGAGCCATGATGCAAGAAAGTAACATTCCCCAAACCTACTGGGCAGAAGCAGTACACACAACTATTCACATTCTTAACAAAGCACATTTAATACCAAATTGTGACAAAACTCCTTACGAATTATGGCATGGTAAACCAACATCAATCAAGCACTTTAGAGTCTTTGGAAGCAAGTGTTTCATAAAAAATAATGATGAAAACCTGGGAAAGTTTATGCAAGATTTGATGAAGGAATTTTTTTAGGATATGCATCCAAGAGTAAGGGCTACAGGTGCTACAACAAAATACTACACAAGATTGTGGAAAGCATTGATGTAATATTCGACAAAGAACTACCAAATAGAACAAGAAGCACAAGATGTGCCAATTCTCCAGATGATCTTGAAGATGAGAACCAAGATAATGATGAAATGAGAAAGATAACAGAAGATACTAAACTAAACTCAAAAGGTCCCTCAAGACACACTCAAAAGAACCATCCAGAAGATCAAATCATTGGGGACAAGAGTGTGGGAGTCCAGACTAGAAGATAGTTAGCTGAACAGACAGAAGAAGTATACCTAGCCATGCTATCTCAAATAGAGCCAAAGAAGTTCGAAGAAGCCAGCAAAGACAAATATTGGGTAAATGCTATGAATGAACAAATAGACCAGATTAAGAAGAACAATACCTGGGAGTTAATACCAAGACCCACTGGGAAAAATGTCATTGGCACAAAATGGATATTCAAGAATAAGATGAATGAACAAGGTCAGGTAATCAAAAATAAAGCCAGACTTGTATGGAAGGGATACTCTCAAATCGAAGGTCTTGAATATGATGAAACCCTTGCCCCTGTAGCCAGAATGGAAGCAATCATAATGTTTTTGGCCTTTGCATGCTATCAACAACAATTTTTTCATAAAGGCTAATGAAAATGAACTCCTAATTGTAGTAGTATATGTAGATGATATAATGTTTGGTAGCAACAAATATGAGTTAACAAAAGGATTTGCTGAAGAAATGAAATCAGAATTTGAGATGTCTATGATTTGAGAGCTCACCTTCTATTTAGGACTTCAAATTCAACAAAAGAACATAGGAGCATTCATATCACAATAAAAATACTTAAGAGAGATGTTAAAAAGGTTCCAAATGGAAGAATACAAACCTGTGACAACTCCCATGATCACTGGATGCAAACTATGTGCTAATGATGGATCTGCAGATATAGATCAAAGACTTTACAGATCCATGGTAGGAAGTCTGCTATACCTAACTGCTTCTAGACCAGACATTATGTTGGCAGTAGGACTTGTGGTAAGATATCAAGCAGCACCAAAACAAAATCATTTACTTGCAACCAAGAGAATATTTAGATATCTACAAGGAACTTCACATTATGGCCTATGGTATCCAAAAGGAAAAAGCTTCACATTGACAACATACACAGATGCAGATTGGGCCAGCTGTGTGGATGACAGGAAAAGCACAAGTGGAGGTGCATTTTATTTGGGAAAAAGTCTTGTGGCATGGCTAAGAAAGAAGTAAACTTCTATCTCTCTATCCACAACAGAAGCAGAATACATAGCAGTAGTTGCATGTTGCACACAAGTAATGTGGATGAAACAAACTCTCCAAGACATGAAGGTAAGCATTGATGAACCCATTTCTATCAAATGTGACAATACAAGTGCAATAAGTATATCAAAAAATCCTATACTTCATTCAAAAACAAATCACATCCCAATAAAGTACCACTTCCTCAGAGAACAAGTAGCATAGAAATTAGTGAAGTTGGAATATGTACCAACTAAGGAACAAACAACAGACATATTCACAAAACCTCTTGCTAAAGAAACATTCGAATATCTAAGAGAAAAGCTAGGGATAGTGTCTGCAGATGTTACTCTCTAACATGATTAGAAATCAAGAAAAAAAAAGGGGGCTGCATACAAGAAATAGGATCAGTGCAGAAGACAAGTGATAGTCAATATCAGACAAGAAAGCATCATTCCAGGGATAGAGTAGTCAATAAATTTTCATAAAAGAGCTAGAACAATGGAGCAGTGCATGGAACAGGTCCTCAAGATCAGAGGAAATGAAAAGATAGAAACTACATTGGGAAATGTGCAACCCTTTGTCATTGATGTCAAAGGGGGAGGAAAAGCAAGCAAAAGAAGAAAGGGTCTTCTAAAAAGCAAGCAGAGGAAGAAACACACCATTCAGAATGAAAGGGGGAGGAAGTATTAGAGTATTGGTGGATGTATTGCCATCAATGCCAAAGGGGGAGACTATTGGAAATATTTTCATTGATGGCAAAGGAGCAGAAAGGAGTATCACCATAGAGGCAAAAGCGCATCGATAGCAGCATATCCTAAAGAAGATAGAATGTAGCTAACAAAGCAGCAAAGGCAACAGAGAAGCAGCAAAGGCATGCAGCAAGAGAAAGAATCCCAAGTCGGAGTGAATAGTGAATAGAAGATCAAGCTCAGGAGAGATCAACGCACTTAGAATAAAGAACAAGCTCAGGTAGAAACCAATCGGAAGTGCCAGCAGCAGTAAGGACCGTAGATCTGGGCAGATCAATGGTGACGATCACATCAGCGGAGATCGAAATCGCAAGTCACATGGTAATTGTTTTAATATGCGATGCGATGCGATCGCACATCGCATATGATATGAGTTCGCACGATGTGGTAAATGATATTGTGATAACCGATCTTGCGATGCGATATTACCATCGCATATCGCAATTGGGGTAGGAGAAAAATCACACAAACACAGTGGTCACAGGAAGTGCGAAGTGGCGATGCGATCGATTCGATGCAATGGATGTTATGCGATCACATATCGCGATCGGGGCATGAGAGATATCGCACAATATTAGAAGTCATGTGAGTTGCGATGCGAAGTAGCGATAAAGTCAAGTGGGACCCGATCACATACCACTCATCGCAAGCTCAGGACGAAGTGCGAAATGTGAAAAGAGTCTCGGATGCGATATATTTCAAAGATAAAGTCTACAGGATTTAAAATCCAAAGGTATAAGATTTCCCTTTAAGAAATCGCATCGGGAGGATGAAAGAGCAACAGAGAAACGAAGAAAAAGATAAATAGCCGAAATGCCGAGATACAGCCTGGTGGGACCCTTTGCATATCGCATATCAGGAGATCAGAT
The DNA here is from genome assembly GCA_034641835.2 of Pinus albicaulis. Taxonomy (NCBI): domain Eukaryota; kingdom Viridiplantae; phylum Streptophyta; class Pinopsida; order Pinales; family Pinaceae; genus Pinus; species Pinus albicaulis. The sequence goes on along the minus strand of CM076578.1, from coordinate 1,596,975,990 downwards.
GGAAAAAGGCACATGGGATAACTAGAATCACCGAAGTGCGATAAAGAGAGCAGACGCGATGAAGATCAAAGCTGAAACCTAAAGGTCTTTTCAAGTTAGGAATTATGTGGTCTTCCTTTGTTAAATCGCATCGGAGGACAAAGGAGGATTATAACATAGAACGGTGGAATGCCGAAATGCGATAGAAAAATCAGTAAGTGGAATATATTTAAATACAATTTTAAAAGATAGTGGAATATATTTTAAAATCTGCGGAACAGTGAAGGCAGGATTAGAAAACTGGTAAGTTGTTGTTTCGCACCGCTTTTGGAGGATAAGTGGTAAAAGGTGAAACGAACGAGATAGCGTTAAGAGGGCGATGCGTGGCATTATAAAACCACCTATTTTGCGTAGGTTGGGAACAATTAAATAAAATGCAACTTGGTGTGCGAATTCCGTTGGATTGGGAAGTTAAAAGAGGCAGAGTGCAATGACCGTTCGATTGATGAAAGGATGATGTGCATGTGGATATGCATAACGAACATTTACAAGCAAAGTGTGAGTGAACGCAACTCAAAAGACACAGGAAATGGAAGAAGCAGAACAGTTATGCTGTAGAGCTAGAATATAGCAGCAGAAAAGACTCAGGAAAGTAATAAGGCCTGTTTGGTCAATTTAGTGTGTCCTAAATTGCTGCATTTAATTGTCAATCCGGGAATCGTAAGCTGATGAAGTGCGGCGCACTATATGTGCAAGATAACCTCTTTCTTAACTTTTTGTCGTTTTTGGTCTTTCTAAGGTGAAATGGAAATTCTAAAGTGAAAACAAGCTTGGTTATATTTGTTCAAGGAAGTGATATCCCCTATAATGATTTACCAATCTTGAAACTTTAAAAGCAAATTGAAATTACAATGACAAAACTTAAAAGAAAGTAAAAGTGTACTGCTGAAATGAAAAGGTGCTGCTAATCTAATGAATCAAAACAGGAAACTAGTGAACATGAAAACTGTCTATCCATTCATCTCTAATGGCTATCCATTCATCTCTGTTATATCATGAAATGGTCAATTTAGTGTGTCCTAAATTGCTGCATTTAATTGTCAATCCGGGAATCGTAAGCTGATGAAGTGCGGCGCACTATATGTGCAAGATAACCTCTTTCTTAACTTTTTGTCGTTTTTTATCTTTCTAAGGTGAAATGGAAATTCTAAAGTGAAAAACAAGCTTGGTTATATTTGTTCAAGGAAGTGATATCCCCTATAATGATTTACCAATCTTGAAACTTTAAAAGCAAATTGAAATTACAATGACAAAACTTAAAAGAAAGTAAAAGTGTACTGCTGAAATGAAAAGGTGCTGCTAATCTAATGAATCAAAGCAGGAAACTAGTGAACATGAAAACTAAACTATTCTTGCTGCCAACTGAACACAAAAGAAACTACGCTTTCGCTTAGCAAATTCAAAATTGCAATGAAATAAATCTAAATCGAATTACATCAATTCATTTTACGACCCTTCATCATTAGACCATTTCTTAAACACGGAAGTAATCATAAACAACTTGTGTAACTGATATTTAATTTGCAGAAAGTAAACCAATACTAAACCATACACTCATGATTCAATCCCTCGCCATCAGTCCAGCTGTGGCTTTCGGAGGCAACCGAAGATGTCATGCATGATTTAATATATCTAAATTTGCAGAAAAGAAACTAATACTAAACTACACATTTCATAATGCGATCCCTCACCATCAGTCCAGCTGTGGCTTTCGGAGGCAACTGAAGATGCTATGAGCAGCTTAATATATCTAAATTTGCAGAAAAGAAACTAATACTAAACTACACATTTCATAATACAATCCCTCACCATCAGTCCGGTGCTTTCGGAGAACAGCGGGAAGACATAGGCGACTTAATATGTTTAAAATTTAACTACGAATGGGATAAAGCAAAGCTGAAATGCTCCTAATAGTGAAGTTAAACAAATGCTACTGAAAAGGAAACTAAGCAGAATAATGTTAGTCTCATATCATTAGCCAAAATACTATGAAAATGCCCGGGCTGTCTACCTAAAACCTGCACAAGAAAACTGATCAGTGATTTAACAATCATAAAAACATGAAAGGCAAGAATGCAATGGAAATTATAGAAATGTATGAACAGAAATGAAACAACTATGAAATATGAACATGTAATGGATTATGATACAATGACTTTTTTTAAAGAAATGAAATGAAATATATATACATTAATACACAGAACCTCGGCTGAGCAGGGGCCCTCTACACAGCTTTGGTACGATCCTCAAACACGAATTAAGTTGAAAACAGAGTCTTTTCACATTAAAAAGCAGTTCATTACAGACTGGTAGTATTACGGCTCAAGGCAACGTAATCACTACAAAGCTAACATAACAGAGTATGCACATCAACTATCAACTAACAACTCAACAACTAACTCTACGTGCGTATGCAAACGCTTTATATAAAGCAATAAACTGTAACTGTCTCCTGAAGTTTATGATAGCAGCCAACACGTAGACCACTAAGGCCACGGATATAGGAGTATGGCCATGTTGGAAAACGGATCTATGGAAGGTGGGTGCTTGAATTCAACTCCAGAACTTTGCACAGATGTCAATTAACCTCCGCAAGCTTAGAAACGGCCGTATGGATGTTTATATGCCACGAAATAGAGTCCAGCCGACATAGAACTCCATAGTTGACTTCCACGTGGATGGCTTTGACCGCGGCTTTCTTTGACGAATTTACTTGAACCAATAGGACACGAACCATGTCCTCGTCATTCCTAGCCTGCCCATGTGGCTCGTTTCCTTCGTAGACACTTGTAGCATATAGTTCACACTTACAACTGCCGGAAAGTTGCGGCGAAGTGAAGTGACAGGTTTAAACATTTGTATGAACAAAATCTGAATCAAATAGAAAACACAAAAACATAATTAAAAACCATGTTAGATACCCTTTTGCACATGATATTGACAATTTTGGAGGTTTAGGTGGGTGAAAAAGATATGGAAAAGTGTATGGAAAAGAGGCAAATTCGGGACTCAACATGCATGTTGAGATGGACGGTCAGAATCTTATCACAGAAATAAAGGTTGAGAGATGGATGGTTAAGATCTCATCGTATATTAAATTGTGAAAATTCCGAAGTGGGCACGTGTCGGGCGAAGGTCCTTACACATATCACATAGCGTATGCGATATGGTATAACATTTAACGACAGAGATGTAAACTTGAGAAGTTGCAATAATGTGCAGAGTTTGTGATGTGATGCGATCGCATATTGCTATCAGTGTTTTTTTATATATATTTATCTGTTAAGTTATCGCAAGTTAATTATTTTAAGTTGCGATGCGATAAGACACAGAAATTGCGAAATGCGAAGTGCGGGAGATGACATGGAAAGATGACTTGGCAGTGACATGGAGATGACGTGGAAGTGGCATCGTGATGATGTGGCGGTGACGTGGAGATGACGTGGCAGTGACATGGCAAGGTGACGTGACACGATGACATAGAGATGACGTAGACCTGGCCTGCATATCGCACATCACAAGCTCAGGAGGATAAGCGCTCAAGAATCATGTTAAAATTTCAAAGTGCAAAATGTGATAAGAGAATTAGCTGCGATATGCTTCAAAGCTAAATTTTAGAGGATTTAAAGTCCATTGTGGGACCCATTCACATACCGCAAATTGCTATTAGCGATTCTTATATTTATATGTTAAGTCATCATTGTGATGTGATAAGAAGTGTGGTTTGCGATGTGATGTGATCGTATATCGCATATGATAAGAGGAAAATTGTTATTTCTATGAGCTAAATATTGAGACATGTGATAAGGGGTGGATGTGATGTAGCTTGAGAGTTAAATTGCAGAGGATTTCAAATCCGGAATAAGGCATTTTTGTGAAGAAATCGCATTGGAGGATGAGGATTATAATGTAAAACCTATGGAACGCAAAAATGCGATAGATGTGGCCAGACGCGATATCATTCAGAGGTAAATATTAATATATTTCAGATTCAGGGTTCTTTATGGATATGCCTATTTTACAAAGAAAATATTGAACGCAGGCAAAAGACTCAGCCATATAAAGAAAAATCTGAATGGGAGTAGACTCGAGTAAGACCCGACTCTAAGTGCAAAACGATGTTATGCGATTGTGGCAGTGAGTTAAAAGGAAAGGTTGAACGCAAGAACAAAGACTCAGGCAAGTGACCTGGTACTTGTGCAAGGTTAGTGTGGCTGCTTAATAACAAAAGTATGAACGAAAAAGAAGGAGACTCAGGTAAGTGACTTGACAAAGATCAAAGGAGAATGTGAAGGCTGAACGTTGCAGGAATGAGCATAAGAGGCAGAGTCGGGCAAAAGGAGATATGGTGGCACTAATGGAAATGTGCCAGCTGGGTCAAGTCGGGAAAAAAGATTTTGTGCAGAATTGTTATGACATAACTGCAGAAATAGAAAATACAGTGACAGTAGCATAAAGGAAAAATGCACATCGAGCTAAGAGCTAAAAGGGCTCCATGAAATATACTTGTTGTAACTGTAAATGTAAATTCATTGATTATTTTATATTGTTTGTGATGCAAAGGAATGTCTCCATAGGCATAGGAAAAACTCCATGAGTGTTTTAATGATTATTTCTAAATAATAACCTTAATTGAAGAATGAGGAATCAAATGGGTGGAAGGCATAGGGTTAGGCCTGTTCACTTCGTATTCCTTGTAGAATAAAAACAATCATGTAGTTATCTGTATAAAACATGTAATATTAGTGTGCATAGAAATGTGAGAAAGCTACAAAATGGAAGAGAGCGGAAAAATGTAAAATAGGTTCAAAAGGTTGGAGAGTGGAAGAATAAGAGAGAGATGAAAGAGATGTTGTGCATATCAGGAGCTGATATGAAGTAGATATGAAGGTTGAAGAGGCATAAGTGGAGAAGGAGTATAGCAGAACTGATATCCAGGTAAATCAACATTTTAGTTTCATGTTGAGTGAGGGGATTGTAGTCTCCTTTGAAGTTGTAGTTTGATAAATTTCCAGTTGGTGCTGGGTGAGGTAGGAGCCTCTTGTAGGTTGTAGCCTATAGAAAATATTTGGGAGCTTTTGCTTCCTTGCAAGTTGTAGCTTGCAGAAAGTGAGGTAGGAGCCTCCTATGGGTTGCAGCCTATAGAAAATACATGGGAGTTGGTGCTTCCATTTCAAGTTGAATATTGATAGATGTCTAGATGGAGATGGTTGAGGTAGAAGCCTCTTATGGGTTGTAGCCTGCAGAAAATAGATAGGATTTGGAGCTTCCTAGCAAGTTGTAGCTTGCAGAAATTGAGGTAGGAGACTCCTCTAGGTTGGAGCCTACAGAAAATTAGTGGTGAGAGGGAGTAGGAGCTTGCCTTTGCATTACAACAATAATAATATGTAGCTTTCTCCCTTATGGTTTTCCACTTATATCTGGTTTCTACGTGCTTTATGATTATGTGTTGATGTGATGTTTTAATATACTTAATTACTTGTTGTGCACACATTCAGTTTGCCAATTCATTATGTATTAAGATGCTTATAAAATGAAGTAGTTAATGGATGTAAATTTCTAGTCATCAATAATTTTTTCCTTTGTTGATGACTAAATGATTTCCCTAGATTTCTAGAAACAAATTTCATGAACATTGTGAGTTCTAGAAATCTCACTACCGTCATTATCCTTAAGATAATTAATCACTACTTCATCATTCCATCATGTCAAGCTCTTCTTACCAGTCCCAGAAAACCCATTAGGGGCTCATGCCACTCATTTTTGTCTATATCTTGTCACCTTTGACCCAAATCCTCTGTTCTTGTTTTTCCTAAACCCCCACTGTTACCTAAGGCCACCAATCAAACAGATCTGTTGTGTCTTCCCAAAATACCCCAAGCATTGATGATTTCATACTATCTCTGTAGGCTCTTTAGATAAATCAAGTACATTGGATTTTGGATATTCAATACAACAATTTATCATAAAGTCTATCTTACACTTGATGATCCCAAATTCTAGGTTTCAGTCCAAAAGCCAAGTCCAAGGAACCTTCCACTAGGCCACCTAGGGTTTTGCAAAGTCATAGGGTGGATTTGGCATCCTAAAACTCTGTTTTTCCTGTATGAAGAAACCGCATTCAAAGAAGAAAGTGACAAGTGATTTTTTCCAAAACTCATCAAAGAGGTCATTCAAGGAAGGTATTTTTGGCCTAAAGCACAAATCTTGTAGGGGAACAACTACCCCTTGCTCAAATTTCTGCAAAAGAATCAAATGGCCATCAACCTAGAAAAAGGTAAGGTAATGGGAGAAACATCACAAATAGACCATCAACAACAAAGCGAAGGCAACAAGGCCTATGTTTGAAGAAAATCAGGGTTTGTGACTGCTTTGGCCAAACAAGGAAGCAACACTAGGGCTACAAGGAAAAAGGTCACCTCAACTCCATCAAGTGCACATTGAAGACTTTTAGAAATAGTTAGTGAGTTTAAGAAGTTTTTGAGAACTTAGAAGACAACACTATTTACTTTTTCTAAACAGCCCCAAAACCTAGGAGTTTGGGAAGATTGACAAAAATTATCAAATGGTGACAAAGGGCCTCCTTCATAACAACAGATGGCATGTCAAGGGCTTCAAGCTGCCCTCTAGGGTTTGACAAAGAGTCACTGATTCCACCTCATCAAAAGGTAAAATCAGAGGTCTTAAAGGGATCAAAGGAGGTAGACATAAGCTATACTTCACTACACCAAAGGAAGAAATATGACAAAGAGTATCAGTGCAAAGGTTTTGACTTCTCAAAAGTATAGTCAGAGGCATTTTCAAATAGTCAAAGGAGGCCATCATGAGGTAAAATTTCCCAAGGAGGTAATTATGACAAGCATAGGTTCAGTGTTGATAAAAAGGGGTGTCTAACTCCAAAAAGGACAATGATCAAAAGCAAAAGTTGTGTAGGCACCTACAAAAACAAAAGTGGCCATGGGGAAACACAAAATGGTTTAAAACACTACTCACCTCTCCCACCAGAGACATATCACTAGAAAAATGATCAAACGAACAAAAATTTAATTGGTCTAAGATCAGTAAAACCTCCAATGAGGGTTTCCTTATCAAAGGTATATTCTGCTAGAGATAGATTAGCCATGAATGAAACTTCTGCAGAACTTTCAAGGATGGCTACCTACAGGAAGATTGGTAAGGACAAACAAACCTCATCTCTCACACAATGATGGCACACATGAAGGCTAAAGGGGTTGTTGAAGCTTGTTGCTAGGGTTTTTACACCAAAAACGTCTCTGCTTCTTCACAGTAAAAAAACATGACAAAATGGCAGTTAAAGGAGGGGCAAAAATCTTCTTTCAATCTATCCACCAAGCAATCAAAAGGCCTAAAGGATGCAGGGCTAAAAAATCCAAGGTGAAAATACCAGAATGGTCACAAGCTTTCTGTTTACAAGTTTTGAAGTTCATGCAAAGGGAAAAGTGAAGAAAGACCTTCAAAGAACACTAATGTCACTGTCTGCCTATTTTCATCAAAAATTTGTCAAAATGACCTTTGATTTTCTAAGAAAAGACTCATGTTTACACATGTGGGTTAAGAGCACAGTTTGATCTTGTTGAAGAGGTTTTCAGTCTAAGGAGCGCATCAAGATGATCCAGCAAGACAAAAAACCATTTTTTGGGACTCTTCCACCTACAAGACCAAAAGGGCCAAAAATATAGTGAAACGTTGAAGAGAAACAAACATTATAAAAGTGGGTTTTGACATGAAATTATTATTTTCAAAAAGGGTATAAAAGCCTCCTTTCCCTCTTCCCTCAACTCATTTGTGTCTTTGCAAAATATAGGAGAGTCATTGAAAGAAATTTTAAAAGGTTTTCCGCAAAACTATTAGAAATTTCAGGCAATGCGCATCAGGCCATAGGCACTGTGCACAGAGGAGGCAATGACAGTGTTAAAATACATTGCGTTGGGCACCAGAGGCCAGGCGCTATGCATCGATGAAGGCGCTGCGCACAGGCCCTGTCTGGCACCCGATTGTCCGCAAATCGACCCGACACTACACACAGGAAGGCCGAACAGGACCGACCAGTCGGGTGGCGCTACGCACAGAGGGTTTTGGCCTAAATTTGTCAAAAAATTGCTCAAATTTCCCTCTTTATCCTCTGATTTGTCTCCCAACTCCTACATAGAGCTAAAAAAGGTTGGTGGTCCCCTTTTCCTTGATCTCCAAGTAATCTTTTTCATTCATAATCAAAAGAGAAATTCAAAGACCTAATGTGCCCAAACCGTAATCTTCATAAAAATCAAATTTGACCTTCTAGGGCAGGGTTTACAAATTGGGGGAGTTGTCATTAACCTAAATACACTCAAATAGAAGCAAGCCTCCTCATAAAACTCTGAAACTTTCCTAGACCTACTTCATTTTCCACTCATTTGCTAAAATTTTCCCTCACATCACTCATTTGCCCTCCCTACCACTAAAAGCTCTCATCAAGCAACAAACCACTTTGTTCAAGGATATAATCAACCACCATTTCTGAGGAAGAGATCAGTACTAGCAATGATGAAGGCCAAGGGCCTATCAAGCCAAAACACAAGGGATGAAGGGTTAATAGGTTTCAAACTTTAGATACCATTCAAATCACCTCTTCTCCCATGATCCTTGCATGTTTTCAAGATGTTGGATGCTATCAGTTTTTTGAGAGGGTTAAATAGGTCCAAATCCACTTAGACTTGACTAGGTTGTTCATTATCAGCCTACAAAACCACCAAGTCAACCTAGAAGTAGTAAAATTTGAATTATCATCCGAATCCATTTCTAAAGCCACAGGAATACCAGATATTGGTGAGAGATGGTTTAAACAGAAGAAATTGGACTTGAGCCACTATGAGCCCTTCCTCAAACCTAACTGTCAACAAGGCTGCAAGGTTGTTTTCCCCTTCTCCCACCTGCTAGAGAGATATGCCCTACTGATGAGGCAAATTATCAAGTACTTCACTTGTGAGGGGAGGTACTCTAGGGTTTGTTTATATCACATAAGGCTACTAATGCACTTCACCAGGGTTAAATTTCTAAACCTACCATACTATCTCTACCGGAGCATTGACAAAATGGATTCAGTGGTCAAGAAGAGGAGTTATGCCCACCAAATGTAGAGCCTTTTTCACCACTCCTTGGTTAAGATGATTTTTTTGCACCAGCCGGAGTAGCAGGGAATCCCTTGGGAATTTTTTATGTCACATGATGTATTTGCAAATCCCCAATCCTTCATTCAACAAAATTTCCCCTCCACTTCACACTCACTTACCTCCACTCCTACATCACCTCCTCCTATGCCTTCTACACAAGAAAACCTACCTGTTTCCTCTTCTCCTGATGCATCAAGTGAAGATAATTACAGTGGTAGTGAAGAAAAAGAAAGTGGAAATAGTGATAAAGAACAAGCAGATGACAGTGAAAGGGAAGAAAACAGTGAGGAAAAAACAAAGTTAAATGACGAACAAGGAGATGACAGCAGCAATGAAGAAAAAGAAGATGATGAGGGAAGTGATGAAAATAGTGGGACAAACATAGATTTTAATGGGAAAGAGCAGGAGGATGATGATAACCATGAGGAGGAAGATGAACATGGCAGTGTTGAAAACAAAGAAAGTGATGAATTGGAACAAGACAATGATAGTGATAACACAAATGAGTCACTCCCAAGTGTAGAAAAAGGTGTTGATAATGAATAAGATAAAAACACAGAGGACAATGAAGAAAATAATGAAGATGACAATAAGAAAAAAGATGCACAAGACAACCAAGAGAAAAATGTGTAGGAGCATGACAGTGAGCACAATAATAATGCAAAAAATGATGAAATGAATGAATATGATGAACTTGAGGAAACAAAGGGAGATGATGAGGAAATAGAAGACCAAGTACAGGCAGATAATGAGGCTAAAACAAATTTTTAAGAGGCAGGAAATGACCAAGGCAATAGCACAAATGAAACAGTCAGTGATGAGCAAGGAAATAGTCATGATATTCATGACAAATATCATGACTGTCAGGACAGTAATCAGCCTTTAATGACAAAGAAACTCAAAGTGTCAGTGCAGGAAATGACAAAGAAGATGACTTTAGTGAAGGACATAGCCAAAGTGAAGCAAGTGAAGAAGGTAATGATTCATTTGGAGGCCAAAGTGACAGTGTAGAAAACAATGAGGAAGACAATGATGATGATGAGGCTAAAGATCAAGAAATCAGTGACCCAATGGGGCATAAGGTGAATCATGGAAGCCATGGAAAAAATGATAAAGTTGGTGACAATAAAAATGGTCAAGGCAGTGATGGAAACACTTCCAAAACCATCATCACCCCTCTCACATGCACATACCACAGAGGAAAAAGAGATGTGTTTGCTGCCTCAAAAAGGAAAAGGGCCAGCTCTCCTCCAACTATCAAGCCCAAGGACAAAGACAAGGAAAAGATGGAAAAATGTGAGCAACAGGTAAAAGTAAGGAGAAACAAAAGGATCAAGAATACTTCTCAAGAGCCTCAATTCATTGATGTAGACAGTGATAATGAGGACAAAGAGATGACCACAAGATTGCTACTCTTAGACAAAGATACATAGCTTAGGGAGTGGGAAAGAGAGTTTTATATGGCACAAAATTTCATTCACTATTACAAAGAGGAGCATAAGCATTTCAAGAAGGTAAAGAGGGGCCTCGCTCTCCAAAAGAAAATGACCAAGCACTATGCAAGGAAAAACATGCTTGCTTGTGCCAAACTGAAGGAGGCCCGCATGGAGCTAGAAAACCTAAAAAGGGCAAAGGAGCATGATAGCCTTGGAGTTTTGGCTAAGGCTTCTTAACATGTTTCCAAGACCTCTTGAGGGACCTCTCCACCAATTTTGGGCCAAATTGAAGAAAATTTTGTTTTTTTTCAAATTTTGAGGTCTCCGTGCGCAGCACCCTAGGCGCTGCGCACACATTTGGTGCATCCTTAGCTTGAAAAATCTACATTTTTGGATTCCTCTAATCATCAGTAGTCGTCTCACAAAATTTCAGATCATTTGGAGCATTTTTTACCCCCCAAAAGGTCAAAAAACATCAAACTTTTGACCTTTCTGCCTCATTTTCAGACCAGGCGCTACTCACAGAGTAGTGTTGGGAAAATTTGTTTTTGAAAAGATAAATGGCACCTACTCAGTACAACTCAAGTATTTCTGGAAATTAGACTCATCGGGCTTTCCAACGCGCCATGACGGAGCCAAACCGATATCAGGAAGGGGTCCAAAATTCAGCCATAAGAGACCCTATTTTCTACTGAAGTGGCGTTGCGCACAGAGGCTATCTAGTGTGTTTTGGACCAAAAGTAAAAAAAACACACTCATTTATTGAAAATAGATATTTTTGAGTTTTTTGAGGTAAATTACTCTAGAATTAGGTGCAAATAGTTATTTTGCATTTATTTCTTAGGATATTATGTGTCTTGGGCCTTACATGGTCTCTTGGCCATAAATGACATTTATGGTTATATTTGAAATTATCCTACCACATTTAGGGTTTTAGTCCTCCTTTGCTCCATAAATAGAGCATGAGGCCCCTATGTATGTTTTTGGGATTTGATGAGCTTGAAGAGAAATTTACATGGTTTTATGAGAAAATTGGTTTTGTGAAGTGGATGAATGGCTTGTTTGGCTTGATGATGGAGAAGCTTGTTTGCAGGATTCCTTAGCTTGGTGAATGGTGATGTCTTCTTAAATTGTTAATGTTTTCTTGTTTCATTATGTTTCATTCTTCTTGGTTGCTACAAATCAGAAAAGTATAGGTTGAGACATGCTCTTTGAGGCACCTCAGTCCTCCTGTTTGTTATAGCTTTGATGTTTTCCTCTTTTGGCCATCTTAAGTAATTCTTGATTGCTCTTTAGGTCCACCAAAACTTGTTTTTGTTTCATGTATGGTTAGTATGCTAGTTTACAAGTATGATTCATGGTATTCCCTGCTTACTTGAAGCTTTCAAAACCCTATCTTGAAGCCTTCCTGTGGAATATTGATTGCTAGGTTAAGTCAAATAAGTCTCGTTTGATCTTGCCCTTTTTCCATGCTTACCAACTTGTTTCAGAGTTATCAATAGCTTGATATATGATGTTTACGAATTCCCTCTTCATAGATTGATTTATTTGTTTTATATTATATGTTTTCCCAAAATCTGAAGCTCAATTTCTAAAGTTAGAAGCTCTTATGCTTTCTATGTTTCACTGGAATGTTTATCTTGGATATTTATCAGTTTAAGTATTGTTCATTGAGCTTAATGGTTTGCCCTACCTCATGAGTTTTAAATTTTAACCATATATGTTTAAGACCTCTTAGTTTTTCTCAAATCTGATTTTCACTACACTTCATACATCACCTTAAGGATCCATTAAACTTGCTAAATTGGCCTTGTAACACACTTTGTTTCATCATTTAGACACCCTTGACTTCATTTGACTCCATAAACCAATGGCTTTGACAGACTCTCACTCCACCTCTTCCACTTGACCATCTTACCCAACCAAAACAATCAACAAACCCTACACTTAACAACTAGCCTAAAATAAAAACCCTACAGAAAAAAGAACACATCCATTGCACCCAATAGGGAGATCCCTCTCTGAGTCCAGGAAGGCTAGGTCCTTGGACTCTAAAGACTGGTTCGATGTTACCTTGTCATTTGGTCTACCAATTTTCCAAATCACGAGACCCTAACATTCTGGCGATCACGGTGGGACCTTCTAACTATGTTCATGATTAAATATTCCTTAAAAAATTTAGAAACCCTTGACTAATAGTATATGGTGGTTTATCTGCCACCTCATCACCACACTAAAATTCTGGCGATCACGGTGGGACCTTTTGAGTGTATAGTTGCCTAAATATCTCTTAAGACTCTTTAGACCCTCAATTTTACTTAGAAAATCCAGTGAATCTGCCACCTCATCACCACACTAACATTCTGGCGATCACGGTGGAACCTTTTGAGTATATAGTTACCTAGCAAACTCCTATAGACTCATTTAAACTTTTAGTTAAGCTTAGAAAATTGATTGATAGTATCTGGTGGTTTATCTACTACCTCATCACTACACTAACACAATGGTGATCATGATGGAAACTCTAAATTAGTGACATTTTAAGTAACCCTTAGGACTTGAGATACCCTTATCAAATCATTAAGAGCTCACACTATCAGCCAAAGAGTAGAATCTATTTGTTTCATCATCCTAGCAAAATGATGACTCAGCTATAGGGCACTCTCACAAACTTTAAGAAACTCTAAAAACCCCAAAACACCCTTAGATTGGTTTATTTTCAGTTATTGGTGGTGGACCATAAACATACGTTCTTAAAAACAACAAAAAATATCCACCTGGTGACTCCACTAGCCTCCAATAGACCTATTACTTCATTAGCACTCATTGAATTCCTACATTTGTTTCACACCAACCCTAAGAAGCTTATGAACCCATTTGTATAGTGTAATAAGTACCAAGCATTAAGAGAGGTCAGCCTTAAGAAAACAGTCCTAAAACTTGCAACCTCTCTGAATTTTCAAATTTGAAATCTGGCTTCACATCAGATTAGTACCAGATCTCATCCGGACCCAAACCCTCCCAACATAGTTGATCACCCAGAAAATATTTTGTGGCAAACTTCTAGATCTGGAAACTTAACCATTGTTAGGACCATCCATAGAGCAAGCTCTGTACCTGAAAATCTTACAGCTTTGCAAGATCCCCAGTTTGACTTTCACCATACCAGGAACCTATTTAGAAATAGGTCTCAAACTAATATTGACCAAACTGACCTTGAACCCTTAGATTTGCAACATAGTTTTAGTAGAGAAGCCTCTCCTTCCACACCACCTGACTTTCAACTTCTCCATCACTTCAATTCTTTCCATGCCAAGTATACTCAAAATCAGTTTGTTGGTCCAATTACTTCCACCACACCCATCCATATCACCACTGTGAAAACCACTCCACTTCATCATACACCCCCTATCACAAACTCACCTCTTGTATTTCCTCCATTAGCTCCAATCATGGTAGCTTGGTATGCACCTTTGGCCTTACCTCAACCCCTAGTACCTTTTCCAAATGACTATCAATCTAAGATCCCTCATTTCACAGGGGTTGAATCCATCACTGCCCAACAACATGTAGATAGAATAAATGATGTTTTTGATTACATGGAGATAGAAGAAGATACCATTAAAATGAGGATCTTTGCACAAATATTAGGGGGAAAGGCCAAAAAATGGTTCAAAGCATTAACTCCTAATTCAATACATGACCTCCCTTCCCTCTACCAAACTTTCATAAAAAAATGGGAAATCAAGAAAAATCCCCTCCAAATCCTGTCTGAATATAACAATCTTAAAAAAAATGTAGGGGAAAGTGTGCAAGACTATTGCACCAGGTTTAACAGTGTCTACAATTCCCTCCCACCTCACATGAAACCTCCATAAGGCCTAGCACTAGTAAAATTCCTTGAATGTTTTTACCCTGACATGTCTTTCCAACTAAGAGAAAGAGACTCTGAAACCTTAGAAGAAATGCAAAGGTCAGAAATTAGTGTAGAATTTAAATTGATTGAAAAAAGGGCGAGGTTGAAATCAGAGAAGAGAGTAACCTATAAGGATGAAACCATGCCCTCAGCCTCCTCATCTGACACAAAAATGGACAGCCTAATGAGAACTATGGAGAGAATGATAGAAAGAATAAATTTGAATGAAAGGACACCTCCTAGGGACAACCAAGCCAACTCCCAAAACCGAAACAGAACTCAAAACTTCAGAAGAGATACCCCTCAAATCAAACAAAGGGAAAATGACCAACAAATCAGACCTCCCTTTCAAAAAAAATGTGTAGATGAGGAATAAGGAGAAATTATAGAACCTGAGGAAAACCATATAAATCTAATAGGTTCTGATAATGAAGAAGATGTTTTTCTCACCAAAGAAGAACAAGGCTTCTTTTCCTCAGATCAAGCTGACACAAACTATGAGGATTCTGAAGACTACCTCTTGGGGTTTGAAAATGCCATCATGGAAATCCATAAGCAGTAGGATCTTAGGAGAAAAAAATACTTAGATTCAGCCAAGAAAGACCAAATAGATACTGTTGTTCAGAAATTACCTGAAAACACCTCTAAGAAAACAATAGAAAATGTCAACACTGTGGCTAAGAAAGCTGAAACAAATAAAGGGAAAATCAGTCAGTGAAACAAATGCCTTAGCTGTCCTACTACCTCCACCAGATACCCTGAGAAAACTATTTTGTCTAAAGCTCCAAGTTAGGATCATCAGATTAAAAATGTGGAAAAATTCATGACTGATAAAGCTAATGAAAATATGTCCAAAACACTAGTACCTTTCAGTTTTGAGGGAGAGATTGCAAAAATCAAGATAAATATGCCCGTCACAGAACTGGTTACTCAACCAATGTATAGGTCTCAGATGTTGAAGGTACTAAACATAGGAAATGATGCTGACACTTTGCACTCGGCTGATGACACACCTGAGTTGTTGTTTGGACCCAAAATAGAAGGAAAGTATCAGGAAGGAGCCATTCCCCATTTCTATATCAACTTAAACATACATGAAAAAATCTTACATAATGCCATGCTAGATTCTGGTGCCTCTCACAATCTCATGCCAAAGTTGTGATGGAGAGGTTAGGCCTAGAAATAACTAAACCTTACAAAAACCTGTACTCCTTCGATTCGAGTAGGGTCAAATGTTTGGGCTTGATCAAGGAACTTTGTGTTAACCTGGCACAAGTTCCTGCTAAGAATCTAGTCATGGACATAGTAGTGGCAGATATTCCTCCCAAGTATGACATGCTCTTATCCAGATCTTAAGGAGCCAAGCTTCAGGGGAACCTTCAACTAGATATGCCCTATGCTACAATCCATGTTTTCAATTAGACAAGGATATTATATTGAGAGTCACATATGAATTATATGGTTAGCAGTCAGGACAGGCCAGACACTACTCCTCTTTATTCTATTCACTCAGACCTTGATTCTTTCATATTATATAATGAGGAAGATATTGATGAGCATGCATATGAAATTAAAACATATCAAGACACACTACAACAACCAAACCAATCTTTACATGAATAAATTAGTATTCATAACTATAACAGCCTTGAAAAAACACATTATGAAAAAATCAAACTTGACTCTCTACAAACTAACAATGAAACCTCAAAACCAATGGTCAATTTGACATATGAATAAAGTTGCTCAAAATGAGGACAAATATCAGAAACACAACCCTTCCCTTTTACCTATCCTAAAATGCTAATTTTCCCTCACAGAACAAAAATTTTGGGTGATCTGAATCAAAGGAGTCTTATTTTTTTACCTTATCTATACACCTCATTATCAGAGAGTCTGGTTCCTCCAAAAAATCTATTGACTCTCACTAGTATTTCCATTAATCTTAAAGGGATGTATGTTGAAACTAATATAGAGGGATACAATGTAGGCAGCCTAAGAAGACCCAAAGTAATTAAGTTATCCAAAGCCTTGCATTACACACAAAACTCAAATACTTGAGGTTATGCAAGAAATTTCAGGATGCTCTTGTATATAGAAGTAAAAGCTCAAAGCCTGATGACATAGACATTGTTCAAAAGAGGCCTTTTTCCAAGGAGAACTATTAAACCTTTGGGAAAATTCTATCACTAATGAAGAAAACCATAGGATGCAGAATATGTATGGACTTTAGACACTTAGGAAAAGCTTCCATGGATTCCAAACACCATTTTCCCAAGATAAATCATCCTATGCCAAAAATAGGAGTTTGTAACAAGGTGACTTTGATGGTAGTTTTTCAGGTTTTCATGAGATGATACCACTTCAAATCAATCAATACAAAGACCTTTTCAAAGTTCCTTGGGATAACTACATGCTTGACCAAATTTTTCCTGGAATAAGGAATGCTAAAGACACCTTCCAAGAGGCCATGGCACCTGTTACCAACTTTCTCACTATGATTTACATTGATGACATTGACATTTGTTTGGGAGTTGATGAAGAATGCCTTCTTCAGCTAGATAGTTTCTTTCATAGAAAGAAGGTTTGGAAACAAAACTTAAAGAAGAAATATAAAAGAGAACTTCACATGTTTAATTTTTTTTTGCACAAATCCTGTACCATGCCCTCAAAAATAGATAACCATGTTCCTTATCTACAAGACCTGAATGAAAACGAATTAGTGGATGATCCTGTGGAAGATAGGGTAATCAAATACCATGGCCATTTAGTGTCTTAGTTGGAATTTCTCATTCATTGTACATATCACTGTTTGATGAAAAGATATTGAGAGAAATCACAAAAAATTACAAAATAGAAAAATGGAAAAGAGGGCAGATTTGAAAAGAGGTAAAGCCCCATACCCAAAAAATATAACTATTGAAAGTGTGTAAGCCTAAATACCACTACTAGTGCATAAAGAAGTCTTGTTTAAGTCATCTAGCCTAATCATGGCTGAAACATGTTTTAAATGTATTGTTGATAAGTTCGTGAAAGATAGTTGGTCAAATTATTCAAGCTTGATTTGTCAAAAGATAGATTAGGAAGAAAGATACTAGTTCCACATGCTTAAAAAAGAACCAAAGATAAAAATAGGGATGAGTAGAAAACTATGTATCCTAGTCCTAATTTTTCTAGTCTTATTTTGTACAAAATAACATTTTTGTGCAGCTTGTTTTATGCCACAAGCCCATGGTAAGTCATACTGTCTAATCCTGATTTATCCATGTTTTCAATTTCATGTTTATAGCTTAGTGAATCAATCCTATCATACAGTTTAACCTTGACCGTTGAATAGTCTAGGTAGAGAATCAAAGGAGTTCATTAGCACAATCTGAACTCAGAGAAGAAATAAGATAGAAGTAGATAGTTTGCTTTGTTTTCAAAATAAAAATATGTCAAGGTTGCTAGTCCAAATGCACCTAAGGAAGAAAAAATGTTAGGGAAGTAGGTTGGGTAGGTAGAAATGAGGTTGAGCTAATCATTCCTTTCATATTTTTGAGATCATAGCTTCAAGAAAACATCAGCAAATGAAAAGAGGTAAAACTCTGCCGAATGGATGAGGCATTGGTCTCCATAAAGCCAGAGATCTAAAGTTTTGGACACCTCCTAAAAGGGAGCTGCCCTCCCCAAGTGGAGCCACTGTTAGTAAGCAGTAATTTTTTTCCTTTGTTGATGACTAAATTATTTCCCTAGATTTCTAGAAACAAAGTTCATGAACATTGTGAGTTCTAGAAATCTCATTGCCTTCATTATCCTTAAGATAAATTTTCACTACTTCATCATTCCATCATGTCAAGCTCTGCTTACCAGTCCCAGAAAACCCATTAGGGGCTCATGCCACTCATTTTTTTCTATATCTTGTCACCTTTGACCCAAATCCTCTGTTCTTCTTTTGTCTAAACCCCCACTGTTACCTAAGGCCACCAATCAAGCAACTATGTTGTGTCTTCCCAAAATACCCCAAGCATTGATGATTTCATACTATCTCTGTAGGCTCTTTAGATAAATAAAGTACATTGGATTTTTTATCTTCAATACATCAGTTTATCATAAACTCTATCTTACACTTGATGATCCCAAATTCTAGGTTTCAGTCCAAAAGCCAAGTCTAAGGAACCTTCCACTAGGTCACCTAGGGTTTCACTAAGTCATAGGGTGGATTTGGTATCCTAAAAACTCTGTTTTTCCTGTATGAAGAAACTGCAGTCAAAGAAGAAAGGGACAAGTTATTTTTTCCAAAACTCATCAAAGAGGTCATTCAAGGAAGGCCTTTTTGGCTTAAAGCACAAATCTTACAGGGGGATAGCTACCCCTTGCTCACATTTATACAAACGAATAAAATGGCCATCAACCTAGCAAAAGGTAAGGTAATGGGAGAATCATCACAAATAGACCATCAACAACAAAGAGAAGGCAGCAAGGCCTATGTTTGAAGAAAATCAGGGTTTGTGACTGCTTTGGCCAAACAAGGAAGCAACACTAGGGCTACAAGGACAAAGGTCACCTCAACTCCATCAAGTGCACATTGAAGACTTTTAGAAATAATTAGTGAGTTTGAGAATTTTTTGAGAACTTAGAAGACAACACTATTTACTTTTTCTAAACAACCCCAAAACCTAGGAGTTTGGGAAGATTGACAAAAATGATCAAATAATGACAAAAGGCCTCTTCATAACAACACATGGCATGTCAAGGGTTTCAATATGACCTCTAGGGTTTGACAAAGAGGCACTGATTCCACCTCATAAAAAGGTAAAATCAGAGGTCTTAAAGGGATCAAAGGAGGTATACATAAGCTATACTTCACTACACCAAAGGAAGAAAGATGACAAAGAGTATCAGTGCAAAGGTTTTGACTTCTCAAAAGTACAGTCAGAGGCATTTTAAAATAGTCAAAGGAGGAAAGCATGAAGTAAATTTCCCAAGGAGGTAATTATGACAAGAATAGGTTCACTGTTGATAAAAAGAGGTGTCCAACTCCAGAAAAGACAATGATCAAAAGCAAAAGTTGTGTAGGCACCTACAAAAACAGAAGGGGCCATGGGGAAACACAAAGTGGTTTAAAACACTACTCACCTCTCCCATCAGAGACATATCACTGGAAAATTGATCAAAGGAACAAAAATGTAATTGGAACAAAAATGTAATTGGTCTCCTTATCAAAGGTATATTATGCTAGAGATAGATTAGCCATGAATGACACTTTTGTAGAACTATCAAGGATGTCTACCTACAGGAAGATTGGTAGGGAAAAACAAACCTCATCTCTCTCACAATGATGGAACACATGAAGGCTAAAGGGGTTGTTGATGCTTTATGCTAGGGTTTTTACACCAAAAAGGTCTCCATTGATTCAAAGTAAAAAAACATGACATAATGGCAGTTAGAGGAAGGGAGAAATTCTTCTTTCAATCTATCCACCAAGCAATCAAAAGGCCTAAAGGATGCATGGCTAAAAAATCCAAGGTGAAAATGTGACAATGTTCACAAGCTTTCTTTTTACAAGTTTTGAAGTTCATGGAAAGGAAAAAGTGAAGAAAGACCTTCAAAGAACACTAATGCCACTGTCTACCTATTTTCATAAAAACTTTGTCAAAATGATGTTTGATTTTCAAAGAAAATACTCATATTTACACATGTGGGTTAAGAGCACAGTTTGATATTGTTGAAGAGGTTGTCAGTCTAAGGAGAGCATCAAGATGATCCAGCAAGAGAAAAAACCATTTTTTGGGACTATGCCACCTACAGGACCAAAAGGGCCAAAAAGATAGTGAAAAGGTGAAGATAAATAAACATTATAAAAGTGGGTTTTGGCATGAAATTATTGTTTTCAAAAAGGGTATAAAAGCCTCCTTTCCCTCTTCCCTCAACTCATTTGTGTCTTTGCAAAAGAAAGGAGAGCCGTTGAAATAATTTTTTAAAGGTTTTCTACAAAATTGTTAGAAATTTCAGGCGCTATGCATCGACGGAGGCGCTACGCACCGGGTCATCGGTGCTGCACACAGAGGAGGCAGCGACGTTGTTACAATATGCTGCACTGCGCATCGGAGGCCAGACGCTATGCACCGGTGAAGGTGTTGCGCACAGGCCCAGTCTGACACCCGACTGCATGCAAACCGACCTGGTGCTACGCACCGAAAGGCCAGACAGGACTCACCAGTCGGGTGGCGCTACGCACAGAGGGTTTTGGCTAAAATTTGTCAAAAAAATTGCTCAAATTTCCCTCTTTCTCCTCCAATTAGTCTCCCGACTCCTGCACAGAGCTAAACAAGGTTGGTGGTATCTTTTTCCTTGATCTCTAAGTAATATTTTTCATTCATAATCAAAAGGGAAATTCAAAGACCTAATGTGCCCAAACCCTAATCTTCATAAAAATAAAATTTGACCTTCTAGGGCAGGGTTTACAAATTGGGGGAGTTTTCATTAGCCTAAAGACACTCAAATAGAAGCAAGCCTCCTCCTAAAGCTCTAAAACTTTCCTATACCTACTTCATTTTTCGCTCATTTGCTAAAATTTTCCCTCACATCACTCATTTTCCCTCCCTACACCTAAAAGATCTCATCAAGCAAGAAACCACTTTGTTCAAGGATAGAATCAACCAACATGTCTGAGGAAGAGATCAATACCAACAATGATGAAGGCCAAGGGCCTGTCAAGCCAAGACACAAGGGAGGAAGTGTTAATAGGTTTAAGCCTTTAGATACCATTCAAATCACCTCTTCTCCCATGATCCTTGCATGTTTTCAAGATGTTGGATGCTATCAGTTTTGTGAGGGGGTTAAACAGGTCCAAAGCCACTCAGACTCGACTAGGTTGTTCATTCTTAGCCTACAAAACCACCAAGTCAACCTAGCAGGAGTAAAATTTGAATATCATCTGAATCCATTTCTAAAGCCACAAGAATACCAGATATTGGTGATAGATGGTTTAAACAAAAGAAATTGGACTTGAGCTACTATGAGCCCTTCCTCAAACCTAGTTGTGAACAAGGTTGCAAGGTTGTTTTCCCCTTCTCCCACCTGCTAGAGAGATATTCCCTACTGATGATGCATATTATCAAGTACTTAACTTGTGAGGGGAGGTACTCCAGGGTTTATTCATATCACATAAGGCTACTAATGCACTTCACCAGGGTTAAATTGATAAACCTACCATACTATCTCTACTAGAGCATTGACAAAATGGCTTTAGTGGTCAAGAAGAGGAGTTATGCCCACCAAATGCAGAGCCTTTTTCACCACTCCTTGGTTAAGATGATTTTTTTGCACTAGCTGGAGCAGCAGGGAATCCCTTGGGAAGTTTTTAGCTCATGTGATGTATCTGCAAATCCCCAATCCTTCATTCAACAAAATTTCCCCTCCACTTCACACTCACTTCCCTCCACTCATCCATCACCTCCACCTATGCCTTCTACACAATAAAACCTACCTCTTTCCTCTTCTCCTGATGCATCAAGTGAAGATAATGATAGTGGTAGTGAAGAAAAAGCAGGTGGAAGTAGCGATAAAGAACAAGCATATGACAGTGAAAGGGAAGAAAAAAGTGAGGAAGAAATAGAGTTAAATGAAGAGAAAGGAGATGACAGCAGCAATGAAGGAAAATAAGATGATGAGGGAAGTGATGAAAACAGTGGGGTAGACATAGATTTTAATGAGGAAGAGCAGGAGGATGATGATGACCATGAGGAGGAAGATGAACATGGCAGTCTTGAAAACAAAGACAGTGATGAATTGGAACAAGATAGTGATAGTGATTACACAAATGAGTCACTCCCAAGTGCAGAAAAATGTGTTGATAATGAACAAGATAAAAAAACAGAGGACAATGAAGAAAGTAATGAAGATGACAGTCAGAAAGAAGATGCATAAGACAACAAAGAGAAAAATGTGCAGGAGCATGAGAGTGAGCACAATAATAGTGAAAACAATGATGAAATGAATGAAGATTATGAACTTGATGAAACAGAGGGAGATGATGAGGAAATAGAAGACCAAGAATAGGCAGATAATGAGGTTGAAACAGATTTTGAAGAGGCGGGAAATGACCAAGGCAATATCACAAATGAAACAGTCAGTGATGAGCAAGGAAATAGTCATGATAGTCATGATAGTTGTCATGACTGTCATGACACTAATCAACCTCTAAATGACAAATAAACTCAAAGTGAAAGTGCAGGAAATGACAAAGAAGAGGACCTTAGTGAAGGAAAGAGCCAAAGTGAAGCAAGTGAAGAAGGTAATGATTCATTTGAAGGCCAAAGTGATAGTCTAGAAAATAGTGAGGAAGACAATGATGATGATGAGGCTAAAGATCAAGAAATCAGTGACCCAATGGGGCATAAGGTGACTCATGGAAGCCATGGAAAAAATGAGAAAGTTGGTGACAATAACAAGGGTCAAGGAAATGATGGAAACACTTCCAAAACCATCAAAAACCCCTCTCACATGCACATACCACGGAGGAAAAAGAGATGTGTTTGCTACCTCAAAAAGGCAAAGGGCCATCTCTCCTCCAGCTATCAAGCCCAAGGACAAAGGCAAGGAAAATATGGCAAAAGGTGAGCAACAGGTAAAGGTAAGGAGAAGCAAAAGAATCAAGAAGACTTCTCAAGAGCCTCAATTCATTGATCTAAATAGTGACAATGAGGACAACGAGATGACCACAAGGTTGCTACTCTTAGAAAAAGATGCACATCTTAGGGAGTGGGAAAGAGAGTTTGAAATGAGACAACGTGTCATTCACTATTACAAAGAGGAGCATAAGCATTTAAAGAAGGTAAAGAGGGGCCTCACTCTCCAAAAGAAAATGACCAAGCACTATGCAAGGAAAAACATGCTTGCTTGTGCCAAACTAAAGGAGGCCCTCATGAAGCTCGAAAAACTAAAAGGGGCAAAGGATCATGATAGCCTTGGATTTTTGGCTGAGGCTTCTCAATAGGTTTCCAAGACCTCTTGAGGGACCTCTCCACCAATTTTGGGCCAAATTGAAGCAAATTTTGTCTTTTTCAAATTTTGAGGTCTCTGTGCACAACACCATAGGCGCTATGCACAAATTTGGTGCATCTTTAGCTTGTAAAATTTGCATTTTTTATTCCTTTCATCACTAGCAGTCTGTTCACCAAATTTCAGATCATTTGGAACATTTTTAACCCCCCAAAATGTCAAAAAACATCAAAATTTTGACCTTTTTGCCTCATTTTCAGACCAGGCGCTGCACACAGAGCAGTGTTGGGAACATTGTTTTTTGGATAGGTAAATGGCACGTAATCAGCACAACTCAAGAATTTTTGGAAAGTAGACTCATCAGGCTTTCCAATGAGCCATCACAGAGCCAAATCCGGTATAGGGAAGGGGTCCCAAACTCAGCCATAAGAGACCTTATTTTTTGCTAAAGTGGTGCTGGACACAGAGGTTGCCTAGTGTGTTTTGGACCAAAAGTAAAAAAAACAAACTCATTTATTGCAAATCAATATTTTTGAGTTTTTTTAGGCAAATTACTCTAGAATCAAGTGCAAATAGTTATTTTGGCATTTATTTCTTAGGATATTATGTGCCTTGGGCCTTGCATGGTCTCTTGGCCATACATGACATTTATGGTTATATTTGACATTTTCCTACCACATTTATGGTTTTAGTCCTCCTTTTCTCCATAAATAGAGAATGAGGCCCCTATGTATTTTTTTGGCATTTTATGAGCTTGAAGAGCAATATACATGGTTTTATGAGATTGGAGAAGAAATTGGTTTTGTGAAGAGGATGAATGGCTTGTTTGGCTTGATGATGGAGAAGCTTATTTGCAGGATTCCTTAGCTTGGTGAATGGTGATGGCTTCTTAATTGTTTAATGTTTTCTTTTTTTCATTATGTTTCATTCTTCTTGGTTGCTATAAATCAGAAAATTATAGGTTGAGATGTGCTCTTTAAGGCACCTCATTCCTCCTGTTTGTTATAGCCTTGATGTTTTCCTCTTTTGTCCATCTTAAGGAATTCTTGATTGCTCCTTAGGTCCACCAAAACTTGTTTTTGTTTCATGTATGGTTAGTATGCTAGTTTACAAGTATGATTCATGGTATGCCCTACTTATTTGAAGCTTTCAAAACCATATCTTGAAGCCTTTCTGTGGAATATTGATTGCTAGGTTAAGTCAAAGAGGTCTCGTTCGATCTTGCCCTTTTTCCATGCTTACCAACTTGTTTCGGAGTTCTCAATAGCTTGATATATGATGTTTAGGAGTTCTCTCTTCATAGATTGAGTTATTTTTTTTATCTTATATGTTTTCCCAAACTCTGAAGGTGAATTTCTAAAGTTATAATCTCTTATGCTTTCTATGTTTCACTGGAATGTTTATCTTGGATATTTATCAGTTTAAGTATTGTTCATTGAGCTTAATGGTTTTCCCTACCTCATGAGTTGTAACTTTTAACTATATATGTTTAAGACCTCTTAGTTTTTCTCAAATTTGATGTTCACTACACCTCATACATCAACTTAAGGATCCATTAACCTTGCTAAATTGGCCCTGTAACACACGTTGTTTCATCATTTAGACACCCTTGACTTCATTTTACTCCATAACCCAATGGCTTTGACAAACTCTCACTCCACTATTCCACTTTACCATATTACCCAACCAAAACAATCAACAAACCCTACACTTAACAACTAGCCTAAAATCAAAACCCTAGAGAAAAAAGAACACATCCTTTGCATCCAATAGAGAGATCCCTCTCTGAGGCCAGGGAGGCTAGGTCCTTGGACTCTAAAGACTGGTTCCGTGATACCCTTTCATTTGGTCTACCAATCTGCCAAATCACCGGACCTTCACATAAAGAAAAGAGTTTTAAATGTCCATGAATGTACTAAACTTATTCACCTCCATCTCAGTTTAGCTAAGGGTTCATAAAATGGCCCATCAGAATTTGGCTAACTCTCTTTTGGTGAAGAGCTGTAAACTTCTATGAAATTTTTCGTTTAGCCAATGAAACTATTTCAAAGACTTTTCGTTCTTTAAAAAAAATTGTTAACTCGATCTCGCAAACCTTGCATTGGTCACTCATAAATTTCTTTTTAAATAAAATAAAATCTCCTAGCCTTCTCTATCTTTTGAGGGAGGTAACGATCTGCTTTGTACTCTTCACAGGTTCGGCTTCACCCAACTAGCTTATTCAAAACAATGGAGGCTTCTTCTCCTGATCGAATTCTCGGTCTATGGGTCCTGTATCTTTCTTAGGAATTTTATTCAATTTGGAGCTCTCATGAAAAAAATTGAAAACCTTGAAGCAAAAGATTGTTTTTCTCAATATTACAAATCACTTAAATAAGATTACATTAGAGACATACTGCAGTGACACTAAACTAAACTCAACTCTCAACTAAACCTTCTATGACACTTAGATGGATGGTTATAACACCTAACCATTCTTCCAATTCATTGTTGTTATAGTTGGGATTTCTTCACTGTTAACAGTGCTAGAATCTATGCTGACGTCATAAAACCTCGTCTCTAATATGCCCAACTCTATTGTATTATTGTGTGGTTTCCCGTCTCTAATATGCCCAAATTGTTTTTAAACTATGTCGTGAATTTTTATTAGTATTAGTGAGGATAGATTTATCTATATATTCATGGAAAAAACAATTGTATTCATCAAGAAATACAATATTTGGAGAGGAAATGCCTGAATCCCGGATCTTGCTATGAGATATTTCATTTGCATCAAAGTCTACTTGTGACTTCTTGAACTGCATTGCATGGATGATTTGATAGCTGGTAGAAAATGAGTATGTTCCTATTTCATTTATTTAATGTCTCCCACATCGATATTCTCAAGAAACAGTTACTTGTGTCGTTTTATAAATTCCCATGCCTATATCGATACTATCCAGAAATAATTGGTCCAAAATTATTAGAAGAAGATACAGATGCTCTAACATGCGCTTCTGGCGTAATGTAGATTCGTGGTCTTATGTAGAAAATTGCATAAGCTTTGTGTATGTGTGGTCGAATTCCCGGCTAGACTATGTATGCTTTAGTTGCTCCAAGTAATATATATTATAATTTATTGTAGGTTTTTTTTTAAAGACATAGAGGGCGGAGGCAACATGCCTCTAGATTCCTTGTGCATTGGTTGAAAAAGAAGTGGTTGGGAGGTGGAGGTAGGAGGACCTCTAGAGTCTGTGTTTCAGCTGGAAGTTGGAGTTTATTTCGTTGAGTAGGACCACTTCGTTCCCTAGAATCTAGCTTGGGGGTGGAAACTACAAGTAGCTTGGCTACAATTGTCTATGGTTGGGTGGAGAGTTGTAGTCCTAATATAATTTCACCATCTTTGCCATAAATCCAAGATAATTTATTATTATGTATAATCTTGTATGAATTTCATGTTAAAGTGTGAACGAATGATATTTTGAGTGGTTGCATGACAAGTCTTGACCTACTTGTGTTTATGTGTGGACACTACTGATTACTATTCATATTAGGATTTTATTGATGGGAATAAATATGTCCATGAGATCAATGGTCATGTGCCAATAATCTATTGCAGGGATTTATTTAACTATGATGGTGCTAAAGTTTCACCTTTTAAGGTAGTTGTACACAAGTATTAATGGAAATTGGGAAAGGATTTGTAATCCTTGTGGCTTATATAATGCCTTTATAAACAATTTTAGCAAGGATTTCTAGTGTGCTTGTTGATATTTCATGTCCAAAGGGAAGAATGATTGATGCCATCCCTCATTTTACATTTCTTTATTTGCATAAATACATGCATGAGAAGTTGAATCCTTGTTCATTTTTTTGCTCATTTGGCAAGGTTGATTGAGTCAGGGAGAATGAATTTCTCGTTTTTCTAATGGGTTGTTTCATCTCGCTGTTTTTAGGGAAATATTTGTACTTAAGTGTGTTATGGTTCTTGACACCATTTGATTTTTTTGAAGAGTTTCCCAGATTACCCACAGTATCAAAGAACATTTTCGACGTTTCGAATCCTAACGGGGATCCATCTTCAGGAAAATTGAGAAGATAATAACCAAGATATGCATAAATTCCCTAAATTTCATTGGCCATAGTGTGATGAAATGTGTGCTTGACTAGCCTGAGGAAACCATTGAAAAATCATGAAGGAAATAAAATTCCTTGAATGTTGTAAAAAACTATAAAAATCAATTAATTATAAAGGTTGGGAACCATAGGTCAGAGGTCGGTAGGTCGACCAGAATGGTTAGACCTCATCTGGTCTTCACCTTGACCTACAATGGGTTGGTTGTGCTATTGGAGGTGCATTGAGGTTAGGAGTTGGTGAGGTCATATAGGTCAGGGTTGGACCAGCCCCAACCAAAATTTTTTTAGGACCCCATGCGAGGTCGGGTAGACCACTAAGTTCTGGGTCAGGGGAAGATGTTGGTAATTATTCTCACTACAAGATAGTAATAGATTTTACCATCGACTAGCGTCGGTAGAGCCACCTAAAACATGGATCTACCCATAGTGACAACATTGGTGCATCACCTACCATGTGGGCCATTGGGAGGTTTCCATGTGGATGGTTAAGGCATCATGGAAAGGTTAAACATGGTCGATATTTGAGAGGCCATGAATTTCAATCCACAAGTAAAATTGGTGAAAACATTATATCATTAGAATCATCTCGATGAGACATATGCAACAATGGTGTCTAGTTGAAGTTTTATGAAAGTTAGGGGAAGTCAAAATTTTAGGTTTCGTTCCCATGAGTATACCTTGGGAGATAGATATGCATAGTGACTGCATCCTTGTAACTATGGTTAGGTTATGAGTTAGGTTTGGGTGTTACAGAGTGGTATTAGAGAATATGGGTTCAACAGTTGGACTAGATGAGCTCTATCATGAGCAAGTAACAGTACAGTTCTTGCAAGGAATTTCTTGATGATTTTTATAAAATTAACTACACTGATGGTTACATGTTAATATCTGGTTTTAATATAATTGATTTCATGCATGATGGGTATATGTATCACATTGTGATTTCATATGAAACATAACACTGATGATTAATCATATTTTATTGTTGATTGTTGAACTAATCATATATGCTGATTGATATATATATATATATATATATATATATATATATATATATATATATATATATTGGTGAATATGCAAGCAGATGGGATAATGCTTGTGCCTTGATTTTGATTAATAATGTTGTGCTAACATGACATTTTATTATAGCCACGCTATTATGGTAGCTCCATGAAAGAAATTTTTTGGTTTTGATGGTGCTTATTTGATTATGTTATTATGAATCTAACAATTATGTGTGAATGGGAACACATCACAAGAAAAAAAGGATGGTAAAGAACTAAAGGATGAAGACCAGAATCATTCAATATAATGCTAACAGATTACAACATGGATATCAAGAGGTGGCGATGGATGAGGAAGAAAGATAAATGGGAAATAGGGGAGGAACCAACTCTCCAAGTTGGAAGGATACTTTGAGAATCCTAAAGGTTTAGATCAAAAGCTTCAAGGAAGATAAGGAAAATATTGGTGAAGGCCCAAGAGAGACAAGTTGAGATGAATGGAAATCATATTGAAAAGCCTCTCATACTTACAGAGATAGAAGAAATATGAGCTAGGGGTTGGCTACAGATACAAGCCAAGCCCTTCGGAGTCAAAAGAGAAGACAAATGGGGCATATGGTAGTAGGTTCTAGAAGAGGCACATAAAGGAAAATGAAGACATTGTCAAGGGAAATGCACCATTAAGCATCCTAGAAAGAGGAACCAGAACTCATGGGAATCAGTCTAGTAGTAATTATATCACTGATACCAGGCTGTATCAGTCTCATTATCATCATCCTCATTACCATCATTCCCATTATCATCACCATTAGAGGAAGAGGGAAAAAGGTTGTATGCCCTAAGAATTCAAGAAATCCAAACCACCTACATTTGATGGGGAGATGAAGAAATCTAAAGATGCAGAAGCTTGGTTTCTTGGGATGAATAAGTTTCTCATAATTCATAAATATTCTGAGAACAATATGGAAAATATAGCCACCTACAATGTGAAAGGAAGATCGAACATATGGTGGAAATATTTGAATAATGTCAAGGGAATAACAAAAGTAAGATTGCTTTAGAATGAGTTTAAAATCTCTTCAAGGATAAATATCTATTGGACTGATATTATGATAGCAAGGCGAAACAATTTTATGAGTTGAATATGGGATAATTATCAAACAAATAGTATATACCATATTTCTTGAACTACTGTGAGATGTGTCGTATCTCAAGGATGGGAAGGGAAAGGTTCAACAATTATCAGTGGGATTGTAATGCCATTTAAATACTGCATCGAGTTTTATGAACCTCAAATTTTGGATGATACTATGAAGAAGTTAAAGAATTCTTATGAGAAATAAAAAAGGGGGCCTGATTTTAAAATTTATTGGAAGGAAAATGGAAGTGGAAAATAAAAAAATAAATGACCCAAAAAGGTCACTGATAAAAAAGAAAACGTGACCATGATCCATGAAGAATGATTTCAACAGATGTTGGGTCAAGTGGATAAAGGTCGTGGGCGGTTATCAATAGGAGACTATCACAAGTTTGAGACAAAAGGGTCACTGAAGTGTTGGATTGGTGGTGAGAACCACCAGAAAAGAGATTTCATGCATAAAAAAATTGCAGGACCCCATATTTACAACACACAGGAAGCTCAGACAGTGGGTCACATAGAAAAGAGCACACCTACAATTTATGTTGTGGTGGATAATCACTAGGCACACCACCAAGCGTCCATCATTGAGATGGAAGGTAAGCTATATGATTAATTTTTTTCCATTTTAATTGACCCGAGTTCTAACTACATTTATTTCAACCCAAATCTTATATAAGAGTACCAATTTTCCAAGGAAATGAATGTAGAACCATGGTAGGTTCAGCTAGTAACAGGGACCAAAAGAAGAATTAATTATTGGGAGAAGTCATGTGCATTTAAGCTTCAGGGCATTCCAACTGCACCGCACTTAAATTTTCTATCATCGAATGCATACATCATTTTACTAGGCATGGATTGGTTTTACAAGTACAATACTAAATTGGACTTCTTTGAAAATTAAATTGAGTGCTTGCATGAGTAGGTAGAAAGAAGAAATTTACATGGAAAGAGGAAGCCTACTTCATTGAGGTTGATCGTGACTTTGCAAGCCAACCATAACAACATGAAGGGTTGTCATTTGTTTTTTATATATATTTACAATGATGAAAAAGGATATAACAATGCTATGGAAGAGGAGAGTGATATACTATAGATATATCCCATGTTAAAATAGTTCAGGGATGTGTTTCCAATGTACTTTTTGGATTAGATCCTCAAGGAGAGGTAAATTTATCTATTGATTTGATGCCTAGAAGAACATCGACATCCAAGGAACCATATAGGATGAGCGCTCCTGAACTAGTTGAGTTGAACTTGTAGCTTAAAAAGATGATGGAAAAGGGATACGCAAGGCCAAATGTGTCTCTGTGGGGAGAACCATTCCTCTTTGTGAAGAAACATGATGGCACCCTCAGATTATTTATTGACTACAGGAAACTAAAGAAGGTGGCCATAAAGAAAAAGTATTTTTTCCACTAATTGATGATATCCTTGACCAATTGTAGGGAGTAGCAGTCTTCTCCAATATTGACTTGAGGCTAGGGTATCATCAAGTGAGATTCAACAAGGAATACATCCATGAGACAACATTTAATACAATATATTATCATTATGAATTCATGGTGGTACCATTTGGGCTTACTAATTCCCTAACCAACTTCATGTGTTTAATGAACAATGTATTATGTCCTTACTTGGACAAGTTCATCATCATTTTTGCTGATGAAATATTGGTATACTCGAGGACTGAAGAAGAGCATGACAAGAACTTGACTACAGTGTTGCAGTTGTTCAAGGAGTATAATATTTAAAAAAATATTAGCAAGTGTCTTTAGATACAAAACTCAGAATCTCCACAGTCTTCATTTTTTAGTCTACGTTTCGAGTCTAAATCAAGACTCATCTTCAGGACAAACCTGCAAAGAAGAGAATAGATTAGGGTAAATAAATAGAGGAAAAATATGATGGGGTACATTACTTGGGGTAAATTATCTCGAACAAGGGGATATTAGTTGATCCAGAAAAGGTCAAGGCCATAATCTAGTGTCCAAGACCAATAAATGTGAATGAGGTCAGATTCTTCGTGGGGCTGGCAGGATACTATAAGAGATTCATTAGAAACTTCTCCAAGATAGGCCACCCTTTTACATTATTGCAAAGGAAATGAAATAAGTTTGAATGGAAAACTAAGTGTGTGGCCAGTTTTGAGTAGATGAAGCAGTTTCTCACTAATGCACTGATGTTTAAGATCAAAAATTTGAACAAAGACATTATGGTGCATACAAATTCCTGCAAGGAATGGATCAATGAAGTCTTGATGCAAAAGTGATAGATAGTATGTTAGGAGTCTCAAAAACTGAATGAGCATGAGACACACTATGTGACTTAGGATCTAGAGTTAGTTGTAACCATTCATGCATTAAATATGTGGAGGAATTACCTCCTCGGTAGGAGAGTCATGCTCAATATATATCATGGAGGAATAAAGTACCCTTTTGATCAACCTAAGTTGAAAGCTAGAAAAGCTAGGTGGTTGGCTACACTTAGTGAATTTTATTTTGAGATCAAGTACATCAAGGGAAAACAGAACATGGTTTTTGATGCACTCAATAGAAGCATTAAATTGAATCACTTGGTAGCCATAATTTCTTATAAATTATACCTTGTGGAGTGGTTCAAAAGTGCAGGGAATTATTATGAGAGATATAAACAATTCAAGGAAAAGCTACATGAAGGTAGCGAGGGTGGAAAAATGTAGAATATCATCTCACAAATGATGGCTTGATTAGATTCAAGAATAGAATCTATGTGTTGAGCCATGAGGAGCTGAAAATCCTCATCATGAGAGAGTTTCATAAAAATACTTATTTCAACCACCTAGGATATCAAAAGACTCTGATGGCCATCAAGAATTTTTGTTTATTGGCCTAGTTTGACAAAGGAAGTAGTTGGTTTTTTTGCAAAATTCATAAAGTACTAGCAAGTGAAGGTTGAATTCAAGAATCCAATAGGTTTTTTGGTGACCCATTCCCATTTTGGAATGGAAGTGGGAAGTGATATCCATGGACTTCATTACATGTTTTCCTAGAACTTCTAGGAAACATGATGCCATTATGGTGGTCATTGATTAATTGATAAAGGAGGGAAATTTTGTAGTAGTTAAGTCTTCCAACATATCTAGTGAAGTGGCTTGAACCATCATAATGGAGACTAAGGTTGCATGGGGTTCCCATGATCCTGGTGGATATTGGTGGCCACACGCCTATTCCACTTGGGGCCCCACCATTGTTTCTTTCAGTTTTTCAGTTTCCTTAATTATATCACATCTTACTATTTTTAGCAGTTTTTTAGGTCCTCAACTTTCAGAGCCGTTTTAAGGCCCTAAACGAATTTTTTTTGGGAAAAAAGATGTATTGAGAGTGTCAAATGGAGATTGTATGCCAAATTTACGTCCCCTGAAAGTTGATGTACCAATTTACCCAAACAAGGCCCATAATATTTGCGCTTCATCTCCTAGGGTTAGGTTTTTTTATTTTTAGGGTTTTCCATTGTTTCTCAATAATAAATAGGCCTCGAGTGTCATTGTAACACAGTTCAGAGGCCTGTAGCCACCACATCTCTTCTAAGAGATAATCTACCATCACCCTAGCTAGTTTATTTCCATTTTTTTTTGAAAAAAAATTCAGTTCTTTGATATTAATGAAATGAAGTGTTATTTCTGTTGCATTTTTGTATTTATGGTTATATGTATATTCTGTTGCATTCCTACATAAATCCGGATTAGCGGTATCAGAGCGGTTTGATATTTCTTGATCCTTCTTTGCATGTCCCCAATGAGGTCGAGGTATAAAGAGTTAGGGCTCAATCTAGTTGAACCTGTTGGCTTGTGACCGCACATAGCACGGAGAAGTGGTCCCTATAAAGAAATCATAGGGCAGAGGTAGAGAAGCAATTACCATTAGCGAAGAAGAAGGTAGAAGAGAGGTAATTAAGATAGAAAAATAGCAAGGGCAGAGTCCTGAACGAGATTGGGTAAATTCGTGCATGCGTTCAGGTCGAGTCGTGAATGATAAAGAAAGTCAAGTCATGAATGCGGGGCAAGTATTCCAAGAATAAATAAGAAATGACTAGGCGCAACCAAAGGGACAAGGTGGGAAAACTACAGTAAAGGAGCAATGAGGACCATTGGATCTAAGTAGCAATCAATGACGAAGATCCAAATCGCAATCGCAGATCGCAAGTTTTGCAAGATGGGCACAAGGGTAAATGTTAAAGTCAGCGAAATTCGATTTGCGATGAGGTGGGACCCATTCACCCGTGGCATGCATATAAGCCTTACATGTTGCCTGCACTTCATAGCCTGCAATTTTTTTGCCTTACCTCTTAAATACTTACGCCAAACCTTGTTTTTTCGCTGATGTGATGAAGTGGGACCCTCCATACCTTACAGCATTATTGAAACCGTCATACATTACCTTTTCCACCTCTTTCCTCTTTAGCTTTATACTTTAGCTTTTCACCGTTATGTCATTCTTTTACCTTTCCACTTTCTCGATTTCCCCGATTATGTTTAAGGTGGGGCCACCCCTCCACGTCACCCTTTTCTCCCCACCCTCCATCGCAGATAGAATATTATAACCTTTCACATCGCAACTAAAATTAAAACTTGCGATTTCCGATATGTGATATATCACATCGCATTTTTTTTCACTTACATTTGAATTGCCCACAATATAATTTCTTTAACTTGTGATGCGATGGTTGGTCCCCACCTCATTAGCTCTGTGCCCCATCTCACAGTCGTTTCCCATACATATCACATATCATAACCCCGTCGATTTCAGTGGGCTCCATTTCTCCCTGACACATCATCCTCCAATCAGTGCTAATCACACTTCACAGATTGAAGAGCTTACCTCCACTGTTTAGTGTTAAGCGCTGTGATCTGTGGGTAGCGGTCGGGTCCCACCTTCCTCCATGTCAACTCCTTCCTCCCTTGGCTTCACACATCACACATTTTAGAGTTTACTTCTACAGGTTCATGGTAAATATTTGTTATTGTGATGCAGTTTGGCCCCACCATCACTCCCACGATTCCCATTCGCTATCACTCATCTCATCACCGCTAGAGCCCTCCCCATCTCTCTGTCACCTCCGCTTCACCCCAATATATCCAATGGTCCTTGTTTCATCTCGCATCCCCCACAGCTTTTAAACTTTAACCATGGGGATGGGGTTTGAAATAGGCAGCATCCATTACCACCCACTCCTGCACATGTCATCCTCTTGTCATTTTGCACCCCCCTTTCTCTAATACTGCTTTCCACTTGAGACCCCCTTCGAAATCTAGTTCTCATTTTTACAATTCAAAACACCGCATGGACTTTTGAGGCAGAACAAAAATTTGTGGCTTATGCAGTCTACTCAAGAGATCTCCGCTAAATAACGAGGTGTGCTCAGTATGAATAGCCTCTTCATAATGGATTAATTGGAAATCACCAAACTGAGGGAGCAGAGGTCTGCATGCAATAGATGGAATCGTAAAATGCTAGTCAGCATGTAAACCTACGACCGGTGCTCACCATATAGTCTTGAAGGCTCCCATTATTAGCCTCAATGGGTGACCATGTGCTTTGTCTTTTTAGTTTAATTTTGATGATTTTGCTGGTGAAATCTCAATTTCACCCCATTCCTATTTTAATTCTCTTAGTACAAAAGTAATTTCTCAATGTATGCTTTGCAAGTTAGGTATCATGTTTTCATTTAATAGATATGGGTCGATCATAAATGATCAAGTACCGTAGACCCTCCAAGGAAACTCTATATATAGTAAGTTCTAAGATGAAAGTAGGGTTCTAGAATTTTGGAAGAATTTTGCTGTAGTTCTATATGATTGTGCTCCCTGTGCTCTTAGATACATATTTGGGAGATATTTTTGAACTTAATATGATACAACACTGTTATTTTGATTCTATATGGAGAAATTAGTAGTATGTATCTATTTTCCTCCATTATCAGTAATCTCATTTTTATGTATAATCATCTGTCATGCTATGCTTCTTTGAAGGTCCGTGTAATGTAGCTGCTAGTAGTCTGAAATTTTATTCATGAATTCATGTTTGCATAACACTCAAGTGTTAACTCTCATGTATTAAGCTTGCTACACTCCCTTAATTCACACTCCATGAACCTCTGTTGTTGTCCATATCTCATTCATATTCGTTTCCTCTCAGTTCACAGGGGACGGATTCTTAATATTTTTAATCCTATCTTTGGTGGGTTCCTTCTCAGTTCTTTCTCAATGCCCCCTGCATATTTTTAAATCTTTTGCTCAATTTTTATACTTGGCCCATATAAAATCCATCAGTATCAGAGTCTTCTGAGCCCTTTCACTGTTTGGGGAATTCACATGAATCGACTCCAAGGATTATTGTCTCAACTCATATTCTGTCAAAGGAATTTATAAAATTACCTACAATTAACCTCTAATTTTAAGATGTCTTAAGCACTAGTATTTTGCAGCTCAAGGCTATCTCTAGGAGCTACAACATCTTTTTTGCGCCATTGCTAGGGAAGTGAATGAAGAAATATTTTCCCTGGGATACAAAATTATCTTCACCCTTTAATTAGGTGAGCACAAAGGGTTGAGAGTTGCATATTCCTCACCTTGGAAACTCCACGGTAAAATAATCCTAATTAGAAGTAGTCTTGGCTTTCATTAGGCCTCACACCAGATTCAAATCCATCATTTACACCCACCTCTAAATAAGATGGTCGTACGAAGTTTCCTTTTCAACAATTATTCCCCCTTGGCCCTCCCTCAACCTCTAAATGATAGGTCACAAGACTATCTAGAGCGATTGCCTTGGTTCACCATGGAAGATTTTAATTCTGTGCAGAAACATATTGAAAAATTCTGCTCCTTTGCCGAGAATGTAAATGTAGAGCACATAGATGTGGTGTTGAGGCTTTTTTTTCAATCCTTGGATGGAGAGGCTCAAAAGTGGTTCAAGTCTATATATGACCACACAATGCACACCTCGGAAGAAATGGAAAATTTATTCACTTTAAAATGGGGAGAAAAGAGGGACCATGGATATGTCCTCACAGAGTTCAACGCTCTTAAAAAGAGACACAATGAGGATGTAACAGAATTTATAAAGAGGTTCAATAAGCTTTATAATGATCTTCCTGCTTAAATAAAGCCTCCCCAAGTAGCTTCTATGGTGGTTTTCGCTGGAGCTTTTGAGCCAGATTTTGGGTTCACCTTGAGAGAAAGAAGATCCACATCTCTAGATCAGATCTAGACTGATGCGTTGGAGGTAGAAGAAAAATTTGCTTCTATGGGTAGGCTCAAGGGGAAGAGAGAACATGAAGCTAGAAGAAATAAGGGGGAGGAGGTTTCTACCTCAAATCAAGAGAGGGAATCACAGGAGTATAGACTTGAAGAAATGAACAAGTTGATCAATAACCTCTCAAATAAGCTGGTTAAGCTTGAATTAGAGGCCAAGAGTTCCCCTCCTCATTCCAACCAAATTATTCCTAACTGGGGGTTTAATCCTCAATATCGAAGGCCCCCTCTACAGTTGTTGCAACAACTTGAGGAAGTCGCGAAGAGCCAAGAAGATCAATTCCTCGCCTACTCTGATGATGAGGAAGGGAACTTACCTCGCAGGGGGAGCAAGAGGAGAGGGAAGCTCCTTCGACAGATCAAGATATTGAAAATTACTACAGGAAGTTTGTGGATTTCATGCAAGCTCAACTCCATAAGACGTATGACCTCAGGTCCTCCAGAAAGAGAACTCGGGGGCAAGAACAAAATGAAGAGTCAATATCAAGAGAAAAAACCCCTCCTATTCCTACTAGTAAAAGGAATAATCCATTAGAAGAATCAACCCCTCATAAGGCCACTTCATCCTCTTCCACAAAGCAAGAAGCTGATCCTCCCAAAGATAAGAAGCCCTTGTCTATACGCTTGAAACCGCCCGACCCTCCTAAAGAGTAGTTCGAAGAAGCC
Source organism: Pinus albicaulis (assembly GCA_034641835.2). Classification (NCBI taxonomy): domain Eukaryota; kingdom Viridiplantae; phylum Streptophyta; class Pinopsida; order Pinales; family Pinaceae; genus Pinus; species Pinus albicaulis. Next base: position 1,596,938,223 of record CM076578.1, on the reverse strand, counting down.
ATTACAGAAAAAGGACCCACACCCTTCAATCTCTAAGAAGAACAACCCATGGCGATTTTTGGACCGAATGTAGAAAACCAGTTTCAAGTCTGTGCTGAAGAAGAGGGAGGTGAGCTTACCCTCTTTGAAGAAGGGGAAGAGATGAAGTATTTCCCAAAGGATAGCACTAAAAATCAATAGCAGTCTAGTGATTCGAAAATAGAGGAAGCAGAGCTTAATTGTCTAGATCCACAAGAGCACTTTCAGCCAGTAGTGTTGTATTCATAGATTGAACACCAATCAAGTGTGCCCAATGAAAGCCAATATTCCAAAAGAAGAACAATCAGATTTTCTAGTTGAAGATCACTCAAATATTCCTTCTGAGTGTGCAGACCTTAATAAAATTTCTTCATCATTAAGTTCTTCATGGGATGTTGAGGAAACACAATATGTTGTTATTGTAGAAATTTGAATAATAGATGAATTATTCACCGAGATTATCCTGATTACACAATATTTGAGCTTCATGCATAATACATAACCTCTTCTTCAATTGATCATCAATTTGCGGAAATAAAAGTAGTAGCATGCGCACATTAAAACATAATCAAGCACACATATAACACAGTATGTAATGGGGAAAGCTTACAGCTGAAAACCCCCAACTATCTGTATATTATAATGATAGAGAACATGTAACAATACATAGCACAAAGCTCCTCACAGCTCTCAGCACTATCTCACATGCTACACACAAACTAGCTTAGATATGAACAAGTCACAAGTTCAAATCTCCTCCACCTGTCTGCCTGCCTCTACTGCGCAATCCAAGATGAATAATGATGAGATCCAAGTTCAAATCCCACTGGATTGTACTGCGTAATCCTCATTGGAAATCTCAATCAATGTGTGTGCAAATCTCATGCACAGCTATAGTCACAACTGATAGTAGACTCACCCTTTCACCCACCTCTAACACTGGTCTCCACTGAACTGTCCATGCATTGCAGTTAACTGATGTATTCTTTGGTTGATTTATGAGTTAATAATTAGTGAATTAATTAATAATTAATTCACACCACTCATCACTAGTGTATTTATCAGTTAGACTAAATACAACTAGTTCAACTAAGTTAAACCGAACACAACTCCATCAACTGTCTCATCAACTCCACCAAACTCTTCCACATGAGTTCTAACTGAAGTCAACCATGCAATAGCTCAAATAAACCCTAGGAATAGCGTAATTCCTTCTGTCAGCTGCATGTGCCACATCCGTAGCTCGAACTGAAGTGCTCCAAGAGGATAAGATAATGTTTATAGTCCAAATATTATTAAGAGCTAATAATATTCGACTGATCTATTTTTAGACTGGCAGTCTAAAAATAGATTCCACCCAATGTATAAAAATAGAGGTCCATCTATTTTTACCAACTTGACCAATCATCCATAAATAGCATCCTGCAACTCATAGACCATGATCCATATGTCTAAAAATAGACATAGTCTAAAAATAGACTTTGCGCCAAAAATAGCCTGTGAGCCCACTTAGTGAAGGCGACTTCATTTCACTAAGCTCCATCATCTTGTTGCATTTTCAACACTCCCTCTCAACAAGATATGGATTATCTGCAACCCCTATCCTGCCTCTGTGGTATTCTAATTTTCTCCTGGTGAGCGCCTTCGTCAAGATATCAGCATCCTGATCCTCCGTGGGAATGTATGAAAGTAACATGATTCTCCGCTGCACACAATCTTTGATATGATGGTACCTGATGTCGATGTGTTTGGATCTATCATGAAATAATGGATTAGCCGAGAGTTTAATGCAACTCTGGTTATAACAATAAATCACATTAGGCTCCAAGTGTGAACCGAACAACCTGACCAGGATCTTCCTCATCCATATAGCCTCGCATGCAGCTAAACTCGCTGCCATATACTCGGCCTCTGCTGAACTGAGTGCCAAGGATCTATGCTTCCTGTTGTACCAATAAACTACTATTGACCTGATACTGAAGATCCCTCTAGATGTGCTCTTTCTGTCCGTTGGGTTCCCTGCCCAATCTGCATCCGTGAAGCCACATAGCTTCACCTCATCCTCCTGTCTGTACCACAATCCATATCCGGATGTGCCTCTAAGATAACGCAATACATGCTTGCCTGCCTTCCAGAAGAGCTTGGTTGGCTTAACCATAGCTTGTGAAAGCTGGTTAATAGCATAGCATATATCGGGTCGTGTATTGACCAGATACATAAGTGACCCCACCAACTGTCGATAAACGGTGGCATCCACTACCTCCGTTGAAGTAGCATCCTCCTTCCTCCAACCACCAGGAAGAGGAGTATCAACAGGCTTGCAGCCATGCATGTTGAACTTCTCCAGTATCTCCCGGGCATACTTACCCTGAGAAACAAACAGTCCATCACTACGCTGCCAAATTTCCAATCCCGGGAAATAATGAAGGAGGCCCAAGTCCTTCATCTCAAACTCTCTAGCAAGATCCTCCTTGCATGAAAGTATCAACAGCTCATCACCCGTCAAAATAAAATCATCTACATAAAGTACAATGATCAGCAACTTACCCTCCACCACAATCTGGTATAGGTTAGGATCCGCCTCACTCTTGGAGAATCCAAGTCCGGTGAAATAACTGTCTATCCGTGTGTACCAAGCACGAGGTGCTTGTTTCAACCCATACAACGCTCTCTTGAGCCTACACACATGTGACTCGCTGCTGAAGATCTCGAAACCTTCGGGCTGCTCTATGTACACCTCCTCCTCAATCACTCCATTGAGGAACACAGTCTTCACATCCATCTGATGAATGTGCCACCCCATCTACGCTGAGAGAGAAAGAATCGTCCGTATGGAAGAATACCTTGCGACAGGTGCAAAGGTCTCCTCATAATCGATCCCCTCAATCTGTGAGAAGCCTCGGGAAACAAATATTGTGTCGCCCTTTATCCACACTTTAGTGTTTGCAACTTCAGCACGCGGGCCATCTCGAACCACCACTTGCAGTTTCCCCTCTGGGTCTCGGGACAATCTCCCATGCACGCACCGTTTGTGACAATCGAATCATGCTTCTTCCACCATGGCTTCCACTGTGCGGGGGGTCCTCCCACCGGCTTCCTCGAAGGGGGGATGGCTGCGTCATGACAAATTTCTCTGAATTCCACTGAAGAGTGTGTCGGTCTGGGTGTTGAAGGTGGTGACCTTTGTCTTTAACGGTGGGGTCCTACAACCTTCTCTGCATCTTGAGCCAGTCACTCAGCTTCTGTAGTGCGCTTCCGCCCTCTGATGGTTGGCGCTGCTTGAGTGGTCTCTTCCACTCCATGAACCTCATCTTGTGGCTGATCCACATCTTGAAACTCATCCTTAGGAACTAATAGCTCCTCATCTGCATGCAAGTGTGGCTCCCTCTCAAGCGAACACTTCATGGCTTTCTCCTCAAGAAATTTGATATCCCGTCGCACAACAGTCTTGCGACTGTCTGGAAAATACACACGATAGTTGTGGGGCGTATCAGTGTACCCCACAAATATCCCAACCTCTGCGGTCGACTCTAGCTTCTTCCTGGCATCCTTCATCACATGAATGTAAACAGGTGAACCAAAAATCCTCAAATGGGAAATATCAGGCCTCTTACCAGAAAATGCCTCCTCGGGTGTACTCATGCCAAGTATCTTGTGAGGACAACGGTTCTGCACATATATTGCAGTATTGCATGCCTCCGCCCACAAGTGAATGGGTAGGCCTTGACCATGCAACATCACCCGTGTAGCACCCACGATCATTTTGTTCTTCCGCTCAACAACCCCGTTCTGCTGTGGGTTATGAGGTGCTATGAGCTCTCTCCAAATTCCTTCTGCGCTGCAAAAGTCCTTGAATTCGCCAGAGATGAATTCACCACCATTGTCTCTCCTAAGAGCCTTCACCTACTTCCCCGATTCCTTCTCAACCAGCGCCTTGAACTCACAGAACTTTGAGTATGTCTCGCTCTTTTTCTGCATGAAGAAGATCCAACACTTCCGAGAAAAATCATCAACAAAGATCACATAGTACCTGTGCTTTGCTGTCGAAGCTATTGATAAAGGTCCACACACGTCTATGTGAATTCTCTCAAGGATCGTCGTGGCGCGACTATCCTTCTTGTGAAAGGTGGCTTTCACAAATTTTCCCAAGGTACACCCCTTGCACTGATCTGACTGCGTAAGAGTGCCTTTAGAAAGCCCAGTAGAAATCTGTTGCAGTATCTTCAAAGCTCCATGGTGAAGGTGGCCCAATCTCTGGTGCCACAGCTCGCCATCATCCCAGCTCATCACTCCTTCTGCCTTGCATGCCATTGCTGCACAGCCATCTACTTGTAATTGATAAAGGTTCTTGACTTGAACCCCTATCTTCCGGGTTTCTCCAGTTGTCTTACTGTGCAGGAAATCCTTTCCCTCGTTGAAGACAAAATCATATCCCTTGTCTTATAACATCACCAGAGAGATAAGATTCTTCTTCAATCCTCGAACATGCATTACTTCCTTCAATACGAAGGGTTTACTAGACTCCCTCTCAAAGGAAATGGTACCAATACCGGTCGCACTGTATCTACCATCATCACCCATCTTGATGTGCACTCCAAGATCTTTCTCATCCAGATCAGAAAACAAATCTCGATCTTCTGTCATGTGAAAAGACGCACCACTGTCCAAGAACCATACTGATCTCATCACACTTGAGACCAAGCATGCGATCGGTGAAAAATATAGCTCAAACTGCGAGGCTAAGGCCTCTCCCACTACAGATCCAGTAGCCTGCTTATTTTTCTTCTTCTGCAGACAATTTGTGGCATAATGTCCGTGCTGGTGACAGTGAAAGCACTTCACCTTGGACATGTCCTGCTTCTTGCCTTTTGCATTGGAATGAGAATCTTTCTTGCTCTTCCCCTTCTTTTCTTTGGCAGACAAAGTGCAATTTTCTTCATCAAATGCCTTTGATGAAGATACGTCCCTGGTACTCCGCCTTATCTCCTCTTGCACAAGATCCGACCAAAGTCGCTCCCATCCTGGCAATTTCTCCCGACCATTGACAGAGCCCTGATAGGAATGCCAACTCTTCGGAAGACCAAGGAGAGCCAAGTCCACCAAGTCCTCTTCATCTACGGTCACCCCCACACTTCCCAGTTCATCCCTCGCATTGGGTGAACTTCGTGAGGTACTTGGGTATACTGTCGCCTTTCTCCATATTTATGTTTTTGAGTTTATCCTTGAGCACCAACTTCCTCTGGTCGCTCTTGCTTTGGAATAAATCTGTCAACTCTTTCCACATCAAGTATGGAGAAGCTTTTCCATGCAGGCTGGATACAATGTGATCCTTCACACCCTCCAATAGAATCCTTCGACATTTTATTGTCTTCTTTTGCCAAGCCTCAACTTGAGCAGCATCATTAGGCTTTGTGAATTCATCATCTATGAAATCCTTCAACCCATTGTCATCTAACACCGCCTCCATCCTATCCTTCCATGCAACATAATTCGAGCTGCCCTCAAGGGCATACTCCAATCACAATCTGTTGAAAGACATTTTGACTTTGACACCAAGAAAACACTCGCCGCGAAATTCGAATTCCATCCGACTCAAAACTCAACCGCTTCGATCTCAGGAGAACAAATTATTTCTAGCACAGAGATTGACTCGTAGGGAATTTACTAGATTTTTCACCTTTCAAAGAAAGGATGAATCCAAAGGCTACTCGCCCGCTTACGGACTCGCTCTACCGAAATAAAATGTAATCACTGTAATAGATCCGATGATCAATTCTCCCTCTGATACCATGTATAAATTTGAATAATAGATTAATTAATCACCGAGATTATCCTGATTACACACTATTTGAGCTTCATGTATAATACATAACCTCTTCTACAATTGATCATCAATTTGCGGAAATAAAAGCAGTCACATGCGCACATTAAAACATAATCAAGCACACATATAACACAGTATGTAATGGGGAAAGCTTACAGCTGAAAAACCCCAAACTATCTCGTATATTATAATGATAGAGAAAATGTAACAATACATAGTACAAAGCTCCTCACATCTCTCAAAGCACTATCTCACATGCTACACACAAACTAGCTTAGATATGAACAAGTCACAAGTTCAAATCTCCTCCACACTGTCTCGCTCGCCTCTCTCGCGCAATCCAAGATGAATAATGATGAGATCCAAGTTTGAATCCCACTGGCTTGTACTGCGCAATCATCATTTGCAATCTCAATCAATGTGTGTGCAAATATAATTCACAGCTATAGTCATAACTGATAGTAGACTCACCCTTTCACCCACCTCTAACACTGGTCTCCACTGAACTGTCCATGCATTGCAGATTTAATCGATGTATTCTTTAGTTGATTTATGAGTTAATAATTAGTGAATTAATTAATAATTAATTCACACCACTCATCACTAGTGTATTTATCGATTAGACTAAATACAACTAGTTCAACTAAGTTAAACCGAACACAACTCCACCAAGCTGCCTCATCAACTCCACCAAACTCGCCACATGAGTTCCAACTGAAGTCAACCATGCAATAGCTCAACTAAACCCTAGGAATATCGTAATTCCCTTCAGTCGAGCTAAATGTGCCACATCCGTAGCTCGAATCGAAGTGCTCCAAGAGGATAAGATAATGTTTATAGTCCAAATATTATTAAGGGCTAATAATATTCAGATCGATCTATTTTTAGACTGCAGACTAAAAAATAGATTCGCCCTAATGTCTAAAAATAGAGGTCCATCTATTTTTACCAACTTGACCAATCATCCATAAATAGCATCCCCGCAACTCATAGACCATGATCCATATGTCTAAAAATAGACATAGTCTAAAAATAGACTTTGCGCGAAAAATAGCCTGCGGGCCCACTTAGTGAAGGCGACGTCTTTTCACTAAGCTCCATCATCTTGTTGCATTTTCAACAGTTATTAATCAAGATCCTTTACCCGAGATGATAGAGAGTTTGAAACTCCCCTGCAAGCCTCTATATGACAAAGGAAATGCTGAAGAGCACACAAAGCAGTTGATTATAATGGAGAAGGAGAAGAAACAAGAGTCATCCTTGCTGTTTGAAGACAATCAGTGGGAGCAAAGTAGCAAAGCAACAGTTTGGAATGAGGTTTTTTTTTTTGGTACAAATCCTCCAGAAAAACTCATATTGCATGTTTACCATGATACTTTGGTTAATATATTGCAGCCATCAATGGAGGAATAATTTTCTAGGTTCATTAATGAAGCTATGAAATTCAGTGGAAGCCATAATTTTCCACATTTTGAACCCATTTCTCTACCTACAGGAATGGGATGCCAATTTTAGTTGAGCATTCATTTTCTTGACAGGTTACATTGGAAGTTTGATTAGTATTTGATGAGATAATTTTTTATCACACTAGGTGTAGGTAGGAGTGCCAATAATCTCAGTACTATGAGCATATTTCCAGTTTAGTTTCAAATTTATTTGTAGTTTTCAGTTAAAGTGTGTTTCAGTTTCCAATTTCAGCATAGTTCAGATTTCAGCATTTAAGATTTTCAATGTATGGTAGGGATTTATGTTTTATGCAGTTGGCAGTGCACAACTCAGTGGTAGTTTCAATTCAGGCTTACAGTATGTATTTGTGACTCCATGAGCCCAATAAAGCACAGGCATTCAGGTTCTACGGGTCCTCAATGCACTTAGAACAACATGTTGTCCCCAGATGGAGCCAATGTTGGCTTGTGACTGCACATAGCTTGGAGAAGTGGTACCTATAAATAAATAACAGGGATGAGTCAGATAAGAAGTTACCATTAGTAAAGACAAAGGCAACAAAGAGGTAGTTAAGACTAAAAAATATCAAGGGAGGAGTCCTAAATGAGATTAGGTCAATTCATGAACTCGTTCAGGTCAAGTCATGAATGCTAAAGTAGGTCAAGTCGTGAACGCAGGGCAAGTATTCCATGAATAAATAAGAAATGACCGAGTGCAAACAAAGAGACAAGGTGGGAAAACCACAATAAGGGAGCAGTGAGGACTATTTGATCTAAGTATCAATAAATGACAGAGATCCAAATCGCAATCGCAAATCGCAAGTTTTGCAAGATGGGCACAAGGGTAAATGTTAAAGTCAGCAAAATGCGATTTGCGATGAGGTAGAACCCACTCACCCGTGGCGCGCGCATAAGCCTTACCTATTGCTCGAACTTCGCGCCCTGCAGGTTTTTACCTTAGCTCTTAAAGAATTATGCCAAACCTTTTTTTTATGTCGATGCGATGAAGTGGGACCCTCTATACCTTACTGCATTATTGAAACCGTCATACCTTACCTTTTCGCCTCTTTCTTCTTTAGCTTTATACTTTACCTTTTCATTGGTATGTCATTGTTTTACCTTTCCACTTTCCCTATTTCCCCAACTACGTTTAAAGTGTGGCCACCCCTCCACGTCACCCTTTTCTCCCCACCCTCCATCACAGATCGCATATTATAACATTTCACATCGCAACTAAAACTTAAAACTTGTGATTGCCGATATGTGATATATCACATCACATTTGTTTTAGCTTACCTTTGAAGTGCCCACAATCTATTTTCTTTAACTTACGATGCGACGATTGGTCCCCACCACATCAGCTCCGCGCCCCAGTTCACAGTTGTTTCCCATACATATCAAATATCATAACCCCGCCGATTGCAATGGGCTCCATTTCTCCTTGACACATCATCCTCTAATCAGTGCGAATCGCACTTCCTGGATTTAACAGTTTACCTTCGCTGTTTAGTGTTAAGAGTTGCGATTTGCGGGCAGTGGTCGGGTCCCACCTTCCTCCACGTAACCTCCTTCCTCCCCGCGCTTCTCACATTGCACATTTTAGAGTTTACCTCTACAGATTCATGGTAAATATTTGCGATTGCGATGCAGTTTGGCTCCACCATCACTCCCGCCATTCCTATTCACTATCACTCATATCATCATTGTTAGATCCCTCCCCATTCCTCTATCACTGCCACTTTACCTCAATACATAAAATGATCCTTGTTTCATTTCGCACCCTATGCAGCTTTTGAACTTTAACCATGGGGAGGGGGTATGGAATGGGCGGTATCCATTACCTCCGACTCCTCCATGTGTTGTCCTCTCGTCATTTCTCACCCCCCTTCTCCAATACCACTTACCACTTGAGACCCCCTTGGAAATCTGGTTCCCATTTTTGCAATTCAAAACACCGCATGGGATTTTGAGGAAGAACATACAATTGTGGCTTATGCGGTCTGCTCAGGAGATATCCGCTAAAGAACTAGGTGCGCATAGTACGACCGAAATTTTCATAATGGATTAAGTGGAAATCACCAGACTGAGGTAGTGGAGGTCTAGAGGCAATAGATGGAATCGTTAAATGAAAGTCAACCTATACACCTATGACCGCTCCTCACCATACCATCTTGAAGTCTCCCATTATTAGACTCAATGGGCGACCGTGCCCTTTCTATTTTTGGTTTAATTTTGATGATTTTTCTAGTGAAATCTCAGTTTCACCCCATTCCTTTTTTAATTATCTTAGTACAGAAGTAATTTCTCAATGTATGCTCTGCAAGTTAGGTAGCATGTTTTGATTTCATATATATGGCTCAATCATAAATGATCAAGTACCATAGACCCTCCAAGGAAACTCTATATATAGTAAGTTCTAAAATGAAAGTAGGGTTCTGGAATTTTGGAAGAATTTTGCTGTAGTTCTGTATGATTGTGCTCCCTGTGCTCCAAGATACATATTTGGGAGAGATGTTTGAACTTAATACGATACAATACTGTTATTTTTATTCCATATGGAGCAATGAGTCGTATGTATCTGGTTTCCTCTATTATTAGTAATCTCATTTTTATGTATAGTCATCTGTCATGTTATGCTGCATTGAAGGTCTGTGTAATGTAGTTGCTGGTATTCTGCAATTTTATTCATGAATTCGTGTTTGCATAACGCTTAGGTGTTAACACTCATATATTAAGCTTGATACACTCCCTTAATTCGCGCTCCATGAAACTCTATTATTGTCCATATCTCATTCATATCCATTTCCTTTGAGTTCACGGGGGACATGTTATTAATCTTCTTAAGCCTGTCTTTGGTGGGTTCCTTCTCAGTTCTTTCTCAATGCCCCCTGCATATTTTTAAATCTTCTGCTCATTGTTTTATACTTGGACCATCTAAAATCCATCCATATCACAGTCTACTGAGCCCTCTCACTGTTTGGGAAATTCACATGAATAGACTCCAAGGTCCTCTCCATCGTAGAACCACTAAAACCATTATTCTCTTGACTCATATTCTGTTAGAGGAATTTATACAATTATCTACACTTAACCTATTATTTTAAGATGTCATAGGCACTGGTCTTTTGCAACTCGACGTTGTCTCTAGGAGCTACAACAGATCCTTTGCAAGATCAGCCTCAAGAACCCTGATGATCACCCATGGGGGTCAAAAAGAAAGATGAGGGTGAAGGATATCCTATCAAAATATTTCTCGAGGAGGCCCTAAAAAAAAAGGAATGTGATGATGGATAACTTTTCCCAGATCCTTCAACGACTGCCCACCGATGGTGCATCTGCATCCAACAGCCACTCTGGAGGTGCAACTCCTTTTAAGGTACAATAAACTTTGACATTCCCATATTTGAGGGCCAAGTAGATGAGGAAATCATAGATAAATGGTTGAATCTATTAGAAAGATATTTCTCAGTTCATGAATTTCCCGACCGGGAGAATATTTTTTCACTCCTCAAAGCTAGCCCCCATGTCAAGGACTGGTGGGAAACCTATTGCGAGAAAAAGGATGACGTGGAATCCTCTATGTTCTCGGCCGTACCCACTTGGAATTATTTCCGAGACACCATCAAGGAACAATATTGTCCTATGGGGAGCTATGAGGAAAGGTACATACAATGGACTATGTTGTGGCAGTAAAGGGATCTAGATGTGCATGTGCTAATGAATGTGTTTCGTACCCTGCGCACAAATTTGGGTTTCAAATATTCAGAGAAAAATTTGGTGTTGAATTACCACAGTTGTTTGCATAGATATATTCAGGATGAAATGGAGTTTATCGACATATCCTCGCTTGGTACGACATACCTGTATGCTGCCAAGATTGAGTAGAAATTAAAACATAAGAACTGAGACTTTGGATTTGCGAATCAAAAGCAAGAAAAAGGTGCCCCCAAACTGCAGAACAAAGGAAAAATTGAAGGCATGGTGGCTAAGATAACCTACATAATCTACAAGAAAATAACAATGTTTCGAAGCCGAAGAAGGACAGAGGAAAGTGGTGTGAGTTCCATAAGAGCTCCACTCACAACACAAGTGAGGGTATGGCTAATTAGTCACTGGTGGCTGAGATGAGGGCTTCTGAATCAGATGCATGCTTTGATTCTGAATCAGAACCCGACAAGGGGAATGAAAAAGGGAAGTATATTATTGATGTGGATTGCAATGCCACCATTTCCACTGCAAAGATCCATAAGGAGGAACTGGAACATCCAGAGGAGGAGGAGCGTCTCTTCCACTCCTAGATGTTAGTAAAGGGTTCCCCACTACAGTTCATTATCGATAGTGGGAGCCAAAAGAACCTCATTTCAGAAGAGGTCATGAGGGAGTTGGGCTTGCCGACCATAGCTCACCCATAGTATACACCATCACGTGGCTTCACGAAGGATGGGACCTCCGCGTCAGCAAGCAGTGCTGCCTTTCCTACAACAAAAATCCCTTCACGGATGAGGTATTATGTGACATTGCTCCTCTTGATGTTTGTGATGTATTATTAGGCCAACCATACTTGTGGAAGTGACATGCTTTGTATGAGTCCTGGCTTCATGTTGTTATTCTTACTTTGGGAAATAAGTTGTACAAGATACCAGAGGTACCACTACCTGCGACTATCTCTTTGGTTACTACAAAACAATGCATTACACTCATTTCCAAACTAGGATTTTTTTTTTACTAATGATCCACCCCCACGGAAAGAAGAAGACTATGGCCACGACCTCCATATAGGGATCCTGCACGTGACAACAACAAATGGACAAGTTCATGGAGGAGTATGGGGACATCTTCACCTCACCCACAGGGGTGCCTCTGCACTATCATGTGAAGCACCAAATTGATCTGATCCCAAGTGCACCACTGCCTAATGGACCGATATATCGAAGCTCTATTTTTGAGAATGATGAAAACAAGAGGCAGATTCAGGATATGTTGCAGAAAGGTCAGATCCGACCGAGTTCATCACCCTGTGGGAGCCTGATTGTGTTGGTGCAGAAGAAGGATGGGACTTGGAGACTCTGTATTGACTATAGGGTGTTGAATAAGATAATTGTTTGGAATAGGTACCCAATACCACATATTTATAACCTTATGGATCAACTAAAAGGGGAAAAATATTTCAGCAAGATCAAATTGAAATTCGGGTATCACGAGGTACAAATCAAACCCTTCGATGTGTGGAAGATTGCCTTCAAAGCCAAAGAGGACCTTTTTGAATGGTTGTTCATGCCTTTTGAGTTGAAGAATGCTCTCGAAACCTTCCTGAGGCTGATGGATGACATATTGTGGCCATTTACCAACTCATTTCTAGTATTTTACTTGGATGACATCCTGATCTTCAGCCAGACTTGGAAAGAGCACCTCTACCACATCTGACACCTCTACCACATCTGACAGGTCCTATAAACACTGCGGAAACACAAGTTGTCTGAAAATTTTGAGAAGTGCACTTTTTGCATGACCCAGGTTCATTATCCAGAATACATTATTGATGAACAAGGGTGCATGTGGATCCAACCAAGATCCAAGTAATTCGAGATTGATCGGCCCGAACCACTCTAACATAGCTTCACATATTTTTGGGTCTTGCTAATTTATACAGCAGGTTAGTGCTGTGATTCTCTCATATCACTTGGCGCTTGAGTCAAGTCACCAAGGGAGGAGAAAAAGAAAAATTATTTTGGTCAGACTCTCAACAAAAGGTGTTTGTAGAATTGAGACATCACCTCTTCTCTACCCGAGTTCTCACATTACTAGACTTACAACAACCATTTCAGATCGACACCGATTCCTCTGACTATGCTATTGGGGTATTTCTTACTCAACAGTGGCATTCAATGGCATATCACAGTGAGACACTATCTGACACAGTCCACAAATATCCCACTTATGACAAAGAAATGTATTCCATTATGCAGGCTTTCCGCCAATGGAAGAATTACAATTTGGGGAAGGAAACAGTCATCCACATAGAACATCGACCCCTACAGTTCATATAGACACAAGGGAAGCTGCAGAACAAACACCATCATAAATGTTTTGCATATCTTAGAAAATTTCATTTAAGCATCAAGTATAAGAAGGGCAACACCAATAATGTTGCAGACTATCTCAGTCGACCACCAATCATGGCGCTAACCACTGTTCTCAATTCTTGTGGGAACGAGACTTATGACTGGCTTCTTCTCTATAAGAGCGATCCAAAATTTGGTCACATATACAAGACACTATTGGAGGGTATGCAAGTTCCAAATTTTCACCTCGAGAATGCACTGATATATCACCAGGGACACCTTTTTGTTCCTTCAAGTGAGAATGGCAAGATGATTTGTGTTGTGTAACCAGCTCCAAAAATAGAAGAAAAGAGATATCAACGCCTTAGAAATGAGCCACTTTGAGGGGGAAACCTCCAATACATTACATAAATGAAAAATTCTTGGATGATTACAAATGAAAAAAACCGCCTTCTATATATAGGAGTCCATGGGGCCACAATATAATGCTAGTGGGGCCACAATGTAATCCTAGCCGACCTAACAATAATAATGTAAGGGCACAATAATAATATAAGCCATAGGTACTTATTAGTGGGTCTCTGTAACAAGCAAGATTGGAAAATTCCGATCATAGAGATAACATCATTTCAACCAACTTTGGGATTCTAGGATCTAGCCCTCCTGAATCCGAAGAGGGATCTCTCCAATATGTACAAAGATGGATATTGTCTTTGAATTTTGGGGTGATGATATTAGGCTAGTTATGAAGGCCAAGGGTTTTGTTTGGTTTTCTCGGATGGTTGAACATAGTTGCTATCTGAGGCGGAAAGATCTATATGCAAATAGGTTCAAAGGTGAGAATTGCAAGCAAACAGAGTAAGCTTTGATTATAAAGTAAGATGATGGCAAGTTTTCAATCCATTGGGCTATGGAGTCATAAGAGAATTTAATTGAAACATTTAGGTTCAAGAGTAATCTATGGGGCAAGTCATCTATGCCTAAGGATCTCTTTAAAGTTTGATTTATGGAATGGGGTGATACAATAAGAAAGGGAAATAACGGATGCAGAACAAAGAGCAGCCCAGGATCTGGTAAGTACTTTGAAACTAGCCAGCCTTTGACCAGGCACTTAAGAAAAACATAGAAGCAAACTAGGATCTGGTAAGTACTTTGAAACTATCCATCCTTTGATACACTTCTAATAGAACACAGATTAAAAACAAAGGGAAACTTGAAGGCAACCTTTGGAGCAGAAACTAGTGGGCTGGGACTCACCCTGATCCTCTCCTAGTTCTTCTTTACTTAGTTACTTCGAAGACAATCACAAAGATAACACAGAATGGCCTAAGATCTGATAAGTGCTTTGAAACTAGTCAGCTTTTGACACATCCTAAGGGAAACAGTCAAATAGTTGAGCAAACAAGAAAGGGACTCAGGGCTAACCTTTGATTTCCTCAATTCATTCTTTACACAACATATATGAAAGTAACATTTAAAAATAACATTCAGCAGTGACGAAAAGATGAGGGAACGCCAGCATCTCTGTACTTAGACTGAATTAAATCATTCTTAAATAACACGGCAGAAAGAAAACATTTAAATAAATATTTCTCAGCCAGAGAAGGTTACTGATATACAACAGGCCCTAACACTGTTTAAACTGTTCTTTACAGTGGAAAATGAAACAAATTGAAAACAGAAATAAAATGACAAGTTCACAGTAAGAATAACATCACCATCAGCATAGACCAGGATCCCATAAATCAGCTTGTATTGATTGCTTCAAACTAGTTACAATCTTCAAATCCAATGTTTTAATCCATCTCTCTTCACAACCTAACCTATCTGTTACAAGCAGAGCTCCAAGAGCCCATGAAACCACTATTTACAGTCAAGAGTTTTCCACTCAGAAACAGCTACAACACTTCAGCAATTACATTGACAACCAACTAATACAACCCCTCACTCATCTTCTTCTGGAGTATTTATAGAAGGATGAGGAGGTGAGATCTGATGAAAATATCTCAAAATACAATTAATGCAGAATAAATGTCTTCCTGGCCCTGGGAGGCTCGATGAAGAAATTATACAGGTGTTGCACTGCATTAATGTGTTTACACTTATGAAGTAAGCTCGAAGGGAGATTTTGTTGACCTTTGAGGCTCTGCGTACTATTAGGGTTACTCTGCAAACATTTTGTCATTAAATCTGGTGCAGAAATAACTTCTTTGGCTATTTTGAGGCACAATATCTGATCCTGTTCAATAAATTCGGCCTCTGATTGAGCATTTTGAGGCAATAGGTGGCACTGCGGTGGTTGAGGAATCGATTCGCCTCAAAGTATGGCAGTGGAAGCGATGTATCTGATGAACACTTTTAGGTTTTCCTTTAATCTGTGTTCTGAGTCGGGGATTAGGCTTTTGATAACCGTCTTAGTTGTAATCCCCACCAATATATCCACTGATCTGCTGCTCTGGTTCATTTTGTCTTTAAAATCTGATACTCCTTTTCTGCGTTGATTTCAATGGTTTTCCTTGCTGTGCAGGGCTGTGTAGGTAGAAAAAGGCATCAATGCCGTTAGAAACACCGATGAGACGTGAAAAATGACCTTGTGGGTGATTTATACAGATAAATTGAGACATAGAGGATCGTCACCCTCCAGGTCTGAGAACCCTGTTTAAAACACAAACAAATGACTTCTTCCATACAAAATACAAAAAACACGTAAAAAATCGGGTTTATAGGTCAATCTGCTTTGGAGGGCGTGCGGGAAAATGGAGCAATCGGAGCCGTTGATCGTATTGCGATCAACGGTCGGGGGAGTTCTGAAAAGTCAGCGGAGGAAAAAAGGGGATTGTACGATGGAATCGAGCGGTTGCATGAGAACCGTTGATCTGCAAAGATCGATGGTGAAGATCGAGTTTCAAACACGCCGGGGGAAGTTAACGGGTAGGCAAGTCCGTTAAAGGTCGGGCAGATGAGGCGATTAGCGACCGTCGGATGGGAGGGCCCAAATCCGACGGCGGAGATGGATCCCGCTGCGGGGCTTTGGTCCAATAGATAATGCGTGGGCGATGCGGAGGGACAACGGTTTTGGGAACGAGGTGGAGGACACGTGTTGGCCAGCGTGTGGAATCGCTGGCCGATGGGATAAAACCGCCACTCGACGAAAGGTGGTGCGGGATATATACCATGGTTTTTGGAAAAGAGCGTGGGGGAGGGGGTCCACCAGGTGAGGGGTACTCCGCACCGTTGATCCATGGGGGAGATCAACGGTCGAGTTTTTAACATGATTTCTTTGGCGGAAAATAAAATAAACCCGACTTTTGTGCTTTATGAAGGTTTTTCAATGTTTTGGGTAGAAAATAAATTCCAAGAGTTAAGCGCCTGTCGGACTAAGCACGTGGTTCTGGCGTCAGGGCATAGGGAGGAAGAAAAAGGCAGGGGATTAGCCTGAGGGGTCTAAGCCTAACGCATAGAAACGTGTGTTTTCTATGGTTTTTCCAAAGAATTCCAAAAGGAAATATAATTCCGATAAGGTTAAAACATGGGTTTTTTAACCTTGGGGAAAGAGATTAATGGAGGGACGAGGAATAACACATTGTTTGGTGGGGTTTTCATGAACAAAGGGAAATGGAAGAATGAGGGTAAAAACGGAAGAAAGGGAGGGAAGAGAAAAAGGGATACAACAGTACTTGACTAGGATTTTCATAGAATATCAGAGGCTGAGAGAAGGAAAAGTATGAAGAACCAACCAGCAGTTCATTATCTTACCAACAGACTTCAAGCACCAACAATTTCAGGCCTGAATTTGTTTCTTGGAAGGCTGCAAAGAATATTTAGCCACCAGATGATGTAATGGTAAAATATAGGTGGCTAACAGTGGCTCCACTTGGGGATGGTGCCTTCTTGAAGGCATCAAGAATTCAGACTTGATTTCTCTGGGATGCTGACCGGTGCCTGACCCATTGCTTGCTCTTGCTTTTCCTTTGAAAAAATAATATCAGTTATGAAAGAAAGATGAATTTCATCAATACAACTTCTACCTACCCCAATCCTACTGATCTAACATTTTTTCTTCATCAGAGTGCACTTGGATTGGAAAACTCTATTCTCAACATTTTATTCTTTTGAAAGCAGGAAATCTAATCTATTTCTACTCCTTATTTCTCCCTGAACTCAGATTAAACAGTTGAGCTCAGATGTTTCTCTACCTAGTCTATTGTCTGTTGGGATTAAACAGTCCAACAAACTTTCATTCTCTAAATTCTATAACAGAAATTTAAAAATAGCCAAGTCAAGATTGAGCTGTTTGACTTGCTATGATCTATGGCATAAAAACAAGCTGCACATAGATTATTATTTGCAGAAAATTTTAAATCAAAACAGAAGGCTTAAGATCTGAAAATTTCTTATCATGGCCTTCTCTTATATTCACAGCTTTGTTTTTTCCTTTTTGGTGAGCTATCTTTATGTTTCCTCTGGTTCAAGTTTTGATCGAATTAGAACCAGGTCTTCTTTCTTTGACTCAGAAATTAGAGTAGTTTTGAGTCATCTCTTTGGAAACTTTGGTTCAGATTTTGAGTTGGTTTGAACCTTAATTTCTACCCTAATATATCTACTGATAAGCCAAGATTAAACAGTTTGGCAAATCAAATTTGCTACCCTATCAGCAGAAAATTGAAAGCTAATTAGCCGAGATTAAACAGTTTGACTAATTAGAAGTGTGTTTTGAGGAGTGGCATTTAAGCTTGCACACTTTCAGATTTATTTCTCTTTTTGGCATGGGGCTTTGCCTTTCTTGTTTTCATTTCTGCCCTCTTTTCTTTCTTTCTTTGTTTTTGTATTTTTTGATTTTTCATAACTTTAAATGCAATGGTGGATGAAATATTTACAGTGGAAAAAAGGTAAAAAAGGCTTCAAACATGAAATAATTTAAGAAAGGTAATGCTTAAGCATTCTGCCATTGACAGGACCCCCAAACAATTATGTTCCATTCAGCTCTTGTAAGAAGAATGCATTGTTTCCAGCAACTGAATTAATGGAGTAAGGGCCAAGCCACAGATTGTCGAATTTACCATGCTTTCCCTTGTCCTCCCTCTTTGAGTCCCACTTTAAAACTTTGTCCCCAATCTTGAAATTGCTGGCCTTTGCCCTTCTATCAAATATCTTCTTGATATTATCTTGCTTCTGCAATGCTTTGTTGTACACTTCCTCTCTGGTTTGCTAAAGATGAATGGTCTGATTTATTCTTCTGATTATGTCATTTTCTTCAGTCTGGAGCTCTTGAATTAACTTCATAACTGGTACACCAAGGCTATTAGGAAAAATTGCATCTGTACCATACACAAGCTGGAAGGGTGACATACCAATGGATTTCTTCAATGTTAATCTGTCAGCCCAAAGCGCATGGATTAGCTTTGTGTGCCAAGACTTTTTGTTGTCCTCCAACAGTTTCTTTATTATGTTCACTAAGCTTTTGTTGGAAGACTCTGCAAGTCCGTTACCCTGAGGATAATAGGCTGTGGAGTGTCCCAATGTTATCTGATACTTGTGACAGAATTCCACCATTTTCTTTGACCCAAATGCTGCTGCATTATCTGTGATGATCTTGGTAGGACAGCCAAATCTGGAAAGGATATTGGTTTCTATGAATTTAATGATAACCGAATCATTGGCCTGTCTAGAAGGAATGGCTTCTATCCACTTAGTGAAATAGTCTGTGGCGGTAAGAATCCACCTGTGTTGGGCAAAGGATGGTGGATGGATTTCTCCTATGAAGTCAAGTCCCCACTGTTGAAAAGGGGCTTCAATAGTAATTGGATGCAGAGGAAGGGGTAATAACTTTCTCTTGCCCTCAAACAATTGTCATTTATGGAAAGTAGTTGTCAGTTTGTGTACATCAGGAAAAAGAGTGGGCCAATGGAAACCAGCCCTCAAAATTTTGTTGGCTGTTGACTTCCAGTACAAATGGCCTCCACACTCTCCTTCATGGAATTCCTGCTTAATTCTTTCTGCATCAAACTCAGGCAAACATTTAAGAAATATACCACTCGCATTTTTCCAATAAAGACATTTATCAATAATGCAATAGTTTACAGCTTTTAACTTTAGGAATCTTGCCTTTGTTTTGGATAAACCAGGAGGTGTATTTAGATTAAGAAAAATATAAACAATATCAGTATACCAAGGAGAATTCGCAAAATGATCTTCAACAATGGGAGTTGAGAATTCTTCTTGGTCATCCAAAGCATGAATCATATTAATATCAAGAAGTTCACAATTCGATTCAGCCATTAATTTAGCTAGACCCTGGCCTTTGATGAGCTTAGTGGGTTTTATCTCTAAATCATATTCAAGAATAACAGCAATCCACTTACCTCTCTTACCATTTGGATCCTGTGTTAGAATGTCCTTTACAACCGAATTTGGGACAAAGGAAATGATGTGTGAGTGAAGGATGTATACTCTGAAGTCTTTCAAAGCCTTCACCAAAGCAAAAGCTTGTTTTTCCATAATGTTATACCTCAAAGGGGCATCCCTCAATGCCTTGCTAAAGAATGCAATGGGCTGCTCTTGTCCTTGTGGATTTTTCTGTAAAAGGACAGCAGTTATAGTATGTTCTGATGCAAATGAGAAGATATAAAAATCCTTTGAAAAATCAGGACTTATGAGAACCGGTGTTTTGGTTAACGCTTGTTTCACCAGCTCAAAGGATGTCTTTGCTTCTGAGGTCCATTTCACACCTTGCTCCTTTTTCAACATGTTTGTGATATTCCTAAGGAGCTCAGCCAAGTTGGGAATGAACCTTCTCAAAAAGTTAATCTTCCCAATGAAAGACTGCAACTCTTTGATGTTTCGAGGATGAGAGATTTGTAATATAGCCTCAATCCTCATGGGATCTATCTTTATGCCCTCTTCTGAAATGATGTGTCCAAGAAGTTTACCTTCTTGGAGACCAAATAAAGTCTTCTTAGGGTTCAAAGATATCCCAAACCTTCTGCACTTCTCGAAAAATTTCCTCAAATGTTCTAAGTGTTCTTCATCTGTTTTTGAAAACACAGTTACATCATCGAGATAGATAATGATGAAGAAGCCCAATTCTTCCGAGAATGCTATGTCCATGGCTCTCTGAAAGGTTGCTCCAGCATTCATTAGACCAAAAGGCATTTTCACATACATGAAAGTGCCCCATAGTGTAGTAAAAGTTGTCTTTAATTGATCATCGGGGTGGACTAGGACTTGATTATACCTTGAATAGCCATCCAGCAAAGAAATTTTTTTAGACCCCACCACCCTTTGCAAAATATGATCCATCTTGGGTAAAGGGTAGTTGTCTTTTAATGAAGCTTTGTTTAAATTTCTGAAGTCTATACAAAGCCTGATTTCTCCAGTCTTCTTCCTAACCGACACCAGATTAGATACCCACTCAGAATATCTAATAGGGACAATAATACCAGCATCGTGCATCTTCATGATTTCCTTCTTAACCAAAGGCAGCTGTACAGGGTTTATTCTGCGCAATTTCTGTTTGAATGGTTTTTGGTTTTCTTTAAGAGGGATTTTGTGCTGTATTATTTCAGTGTCATAGGATTTAAGATCTTCATAACTCCAAGCAAAAACATCAGAAAACTCTTTGAACAGCTCTATATATTTGAGTTTAATGTGAGCTGGCAAAGTTTTAGACAGCTTGATCAATTTCGGTTTTTCCTCACTGCCTATATTACATTCCTCCACTTCAGTTTCTACAGGTTCCAGTTTGGGTTTGTTGGCCACATCATCAAAATCAAACAGTTCTTCTAGAGGGGCCAAACCCTTAGGTAAACTATCATCCTTAGAATGTAGGGTTTCCATTTCCTCTATTTCAGATCTTGCATTTGATTCTATTTGGTTTCTAGATTTGATAGTCTGAAGGTTTATATCTACCAGCTGCGGAGATGGCTCTTCTTCACCAAGAAAATTTTCTTCACTGCAGTCTGTATCATAATCTGAATATGAACTATGGGGTTCAAACTCATTTCTGAATTGCATGAAGTCTTCTATTTGTTTATCTCAATCAAATACCTGCCAATATTTCTTTTTATCTGGTATAGCTGGTCTGAATTTTATCTGAGAGGTGTCATCATACAGCATTGGGCAGGTTCTAGCAGCAAAGGCTAAATTGTGGGCTGCAATATTTCTTTTTCTTGGGACAAAAGACAATGTGGACTCCTAAAATGTTTTCAAAAGATCTATGACATCATTCCTATAGGCCCTAAGTCTGGGGTGATTAGCATTATACTCCCCATTAACTTGTCTAATGATTAGTTCAGAATCCCCATACACATTGATTCTCTTGGCACCTAACTTTTTCAAGAGATGCAAGCCTAAGAGAAGGGATTCATATTCTGCTATGTTGTTGGAACACTGAAAATTTAATTTACATGAGATACATTCTGTATGATTGTTTTCAGTGTTAGTAATCCAGACACCTGCACCAACATTTGTTTTGGTGCATGACCCATCAAAATACATAGTCCAGAGAGGAAAATTTTCAGTTTGATGGATGGGCTGTGTATCTCTTGATTCCTCAAGTTTTTCATCGGGGTGAGGGCTGTCTTTCTGACTGTCAAGTTTTAAGTTTAATGGATTGATGACTTGCAGTTCAAGACCTATATTTAATGTGCTAGGATCTTCAGACATAATAAACTGTTTTGGCAATTCAGCGTTGTGTTCCTGTCCCTCCGTTTCAGCCATTGATTCTATTGAAATGATGTGTCCTGTAAGTGTTTCATCATTGAACATGATAAAAGAATCAAGGTTCGTATTTATAGCATAGAGAGGGGAGTTTTGAGGCCGATCTTGACTTGTCACTGTGTACTGCATGTGGGATTCCCTGTAAAGTCTTCTAGTCTGATTGAAAACAGGGATAGTCGCATAGGTCATATCCATTTGCATGGTCCCTTGTAACTTAGCACCCCAAGACCTTGATAAAAGCATTCCAT
This sequence comes from Pinus albicaulis, assembly GCA_034641835.2. Classification (NCBI taxonomy): domain Eukaryota; kingdom Viridiplantae; phylum Streptophyta; class Pinopsida; order Pinales; family Pinaceae; genus Pinus; species Pinus albicaulis. Next base: position 1,596,915,908 of record CM076578.1, on the reverse strand, counting down.
ACTTTGGGGGTACATCAGCCACAACAACATCCATGACTAAACATTTGGCTGGAATCTGGGCTAAGTTAACACAGAGATCTTTTATCAATCCTAGACATTTAACTCTTCTTGAGTCAAAGGAGTACAAGTCTTTGTAAGGTCTGGTAATTTCAAGACCCAGGCTTTCCATTACAGCTTTTGGCATTAAATTATGGGAAGCGCCTGAGTCATGCATAGCATTGTGCATAATTTTGTCATGAACGTTTAAGCTTACATAAAAGGGAGGGACAGGACCCTCTTGGAACTTTCCTTCAATCTTGGGACCAAAAATAAGCTCTGGTTGGTCATCATTAAGATTGAGTGTGTCTTCATTATTTTCTAAGTTCAGAGCCTTCAAAATTTTGGACCTATATACATGTTGGGCAGCTAACTCAGTCAAAGGAACCAAGATTTTGATCTTTGAGATTTCCTGTTCCAGGTTGAAAAGGTTTTGACTCTTTAAAGCATTGACTTCAGCTTTGTTTACTGCCACTTTATCAGCAATAACAGCTTGCTGATTTGATTTATCTACAGTTGAAACAGTTGTTTTACCAGGAGTACTAACTGAGGTGCTAGTACTACTAATTTTTGCACTCTGTTTTTCCATATTTTGAGTGTCTTTCTCTTTACCACTACCAGAATTATCAGCCACTGTTTTGCCTTTTTGTTCGATTGTTTTAAACTTAGTTGCAGTGTTGTTTTGAGAAGGTTGGCCAGAGGTTTTATTGTTGGGGGTTTGTTGATTAGACCTACTTCTGAGTTCATATTCCCTTGAAGGCTGTATGACATCGTTTTCCATGTTTTGATAGCAATTCTCATTATCATCTCTTCTGTCATCGTAAGGTGTATAAAGACCTTTTTTATTATCATAATGAACCTCAAAGTCATCATCCTCTACCCCAAATAAGTTTATATCATCTTCCTCTATTATATGATCTATTTGTTCAACCTCACTTAAAAAGTTTTGATGAAAGGGAGGAATGATCTGCTGATCATCTTCCCTAAGTCTGTTTGGAGGCTAATTTCTTCTAATATTATGATTCTGGTTTTGGTTTCTATTTTGAGGAGCGTTTTGATTTAGACTTTCTTGCGCTCTCTCTAGAATGCTCATTTTCTTCATCATTTCTTCCATCATTCTTTCCATCTTTGAGTTTGAAGTAGAAGGGGTGGATTCCTCTCTAAAAGATACTCTCTTTTCAGCTTTCATCCTTGCTCTTTTTTCCATAAGGTTAACTTCCACAGAAAGAGCACCTCTTTGCATATCTTCGAGGGTTGCAAAAACTCTTTCTCTGAGTGAATATGTCATGTCTGGATCAAATCCTTCAGGAAATTTGTTTAAAGCTGAGCCCTGAGGAGGTTTTAGTTCAGGGGAAAGTGCATTATACACACTGTTAAATCTGGTACAATAAGCTTGTACACTTTCCCCGGGATTCCTATGGAGATTGTTATAGTTGGCAAGGACTTGGAGAGGATTCTTCCTTACTTCCCATTTGTTTAAGAATGTTTGATGGAAGGCTTGGAGGTCGTTAATACTATGGGGGGTTAAACCTTTAAACCATTTTCTCACTTCTCCCCCCAAACTTTGAGCAAACAGTCTGATTTTTACAGACTCATTATCAATTTCATTTCTGTCAAAGTAGTCATTCATCTTGTCCACATGTTGAGATGTTGTTATAGTATTGCTAGCATCATATAATGGAATTTTGGACTGATAGTCCTGTGGAAGATTGACTAGTGGTACAGGAAGGACTAGGGGAGCATACCATGCTGCCATGATATGTGGTGGGGGAGGATTTACAAGAGGAGGTGTGGGTTGAAGTGGAGTGGTTTGAACAGTGGATGAAGGATGAACAGAAGTGGATGGAACAGCAGTAGATCTCTTAGCTGATCTTGGATGAGAGATACCTATATTATGTAAGAAATGTAAATCAGGAGGTGTTGATTCTCTATTCCCAAGGGTTTCACTTGTTTCGGGAGATGAAAGTGAAGGCTCAGAATCTAGTTGATCTAAATCACCAAATGACCTAGTCCTGAATAGGTTTAAAAAGTCAGTTTGTGATTTCTGAAGAGCTGAAAGATTTTCAGGGACTGAATTAGCTCTTAGGGATGATCTGAAAACAGTTGAAAATTGTATCTTAGGAGACTTCTTAAGAACTCTTTCTGGGTTATCAACTATTTCAGGTGGATCGGGGTCAGGATGAGCTCTAGTATGAATCTTTTTAGGAGCCACAATGTTTATATGTTTAGACCCAACTAAACAGGAAAAGTTCAACCAGATATGACAATATTTAGGAGGATAACCAATCTGTTTTTACAATTTTTAAATCCCACAGTCCTCTAACTGAGTTTGAATGATTTTATAATGATAAGGGTTCTTCCCAGTGGAGTCTTAGGTTTTTTTCAGGATTGTGGAGTCGCCAGGTGGAAAGTTCAGAGTGTTTTCAAAGGAGTACACTGTCCACCACAGTGTTTGTGAAACATCCCTTTCAAGGATATCCCAAAACACAACAAACTCTAACCAGAGATTGACTGGGAGGGCATTGTTGTTGTGTCTCAATCTAGTCTCCTAAACTGAGTTCATTTAATTGTCAACCAGGATTTGTAAACTGCTGAAGTGAAATGTACCATATGTACCTAGGTGCTTGTTTCCTAGTGCGTTGTGTGTAGTGTTTTGTGATGTTTTGGTCTTTTATGATGTTTTTAGTCTTTTGAAGTTTTGTGTTTACAATGGAAATGCCTAGAAAACTAATGAAAAGAAATTGGTGGTCAAGAACACAGTTGAGCCTAATGTATGGAATGGCAAATGTAATCAAAAACACTGAAGCAACATCTAAACTATGACTGAATAGAAACAAGAGCTTGATGATGACTTTTTAAACAAATGACACAAACTAGACTTTGAGAAATGATCACTTAAATATGCAAGTTTTCTAACTTAGACAGTTAGACATTAATCATGATGCAACATTCTATTCTAAGCTCATCTATTTCATAACTAATTCCTAGTTCTATTCTGCAATTTCAATTGAAGGTCAGAGTCTATTCTCCAAGAGTTATTGGTTTCTTTTCAGGGTAGTTCTGTTGAGGAAGAGCTATGTTTATGGTGAGGAATTTGCAGAGATATTTCAGACCTTGTAATGATGTTATCTTCTGTTCCTAATGTTATGGATCACTGGTGGTTTTCAGAACAAAAAGATATTTGTAAATAATGAAGGCTGTCTTATGAATCCTATCAACGAAAGTGATCTACTGTGCAAAGGGTGACAATGTGACTATGAGATGTAAGTGCAATGAATTAATTTAAACATGAGCTTAAGATGCTTCTGAACTAGAACAATGTTAACTATAAGCCATCATCAAACTTTGAAACGAAGTAACTGGACATGAATTAAATGAAAAATGAAACTCCGGAGCATTCTAATTAACATGCATTATTCTATGAAGTTACACAATCAGTTTGTTCATCATGAGGGATATTTTGGAAGAGTTCCTTCTTGTGGAAGAGTTAGAACAATTTTGACTGTGGACTTGTATGCAATTGAAAGCAAACGAACTGAAAGCAAATGAAACTAAGTTGTCACATCACAGTCATATCTTGAACTTCTTAAGGATGTCTTGGAAGAATTTCTTCTTGTGGAAGAGTGATTAGGACAAGTGCAACTGTGATAGTGAAGACTAAAAACTACAACTAATTCCTATGTTACTATAGCTATTCATCATTCATTGTTATGATCTATTGGAAGAATGTCTTCTTGTGAAAGAACTGGAATGAATATAACTACAGTATCTAGTTAAAAAAAACAAATACAACTCCTATCCTACAGTACCATAGTCATTAAACATTCATCATTTTAATTTATTGGCAAAGTGTCTTCTTGTGGAAGAACTGGAACGGATATGACTACAGTAGCTAGTTAAGAACAAATGCAAATTTAACTCCTATCCTACAATACCATAGTCATTTAAACATTCATCATTTTAATTTATTGGCAAAGTGTCTTCTTGTGGAAGAACTGGAACGAGTACGACTACAGTATATAAAACAAAACAACTACTAATTCAATATGTAGAACGTAAAGACAGCTAGGAAAAACTTATCTAGTTTACGCAAAAGAAATCCGTTCAAGGGGCAGGGGCCCTCTACCACTTGACGGCATTCGACTTCACAATTAAATCATGCCTTCAAGATAATTTTGTCTGCTCCATTAACGATGCAATAGTTTGAACATAATGCTCTGTGTCTTAAAAGACGTAACACAGAGTTTACACCAAAATCTAGCGGCAAATCTACACAAAATTTCTAACTAAGCTCTCGGCCTACTCAAGAGTTTATAAAGTAAATGCAAGTAACAATAATTACAATAATTTAGGAATGATGTCTTCCTAATCCAAATCATCTTAGGAGTCTTTGAGGTGGCTGCGTAAAAGAGAAAAGACACCTGGACTGTAACAGCCCTAGTAGGAGTCTTCCTTCACAAATGTGTTCCCACGTGCATAACCGTACCCAGAATTCATTTCCTCTTCCATGACGAGCAACACACCATGTAGGCACGACGTGGATCATGCCCATATGCGTTTTTCCTCAAGAGGCCACCTGGAACATGCTCAAACATAAAGGTAGCCGCAGAATCGCCGGTTAGCTACAGAATGCCTGCATTCTGCAGCTAGTTCCGGTCAAAATGCTTAACAATGGCAACAATCACAAAATTCAACAAGTCAGTCATGTAAACCATTCTAGAAGTAATTTTAACTATTTTTATTGATCAATTGGGTTTAAAATAGAAATGGACAAGGGAAAATGTGGTAAAATGAGGTGAAGGAAAGCAAAAATTTGAGGCTCAACATACCCCCACTGCTGTCTCTTTGCATGTCCTCATGCAAATTATCCTATGAATTCAGAGGCTTCTGCAAGGACATCTAATTCCCTTCTTCTCCTTTGTCTGAAAGTTAGAGGCCTTCTGGGTTTCCTGATCACAAGTTTGAACGTGAGGTTTGTGAGTGCCCTGATCAACTTTTTGTTCCTTGTCTTCATCTTCTCATTGGTCCTCTCCACTTTGTCTATATGCAGGGATAAGGTTGAGTTCATGTCAGTCTTGAGCTTGATTTGATCTTTGAGAATTTCATTCTCATTTTTTATGTGTCTATTCAACAATTCCAACTCATACCTATCCCTCCTCAATATATCAATTTCAGTTAGTGGAGGACTGGGGGTTCTCTCTTCTCTTTCTGAAGCTGTTCTCTCTAGAGTTTCCACATAATCATAGATTTCCTGTTGAGCAGGATCAATCTTAGGGGTGCCTTCATAAAAATCTTCATCATCATACTCTTCCATAGATGTTTCTTCATCTTCAATATTGATTACCCCTGTTTGTTTGATTGATGTTTTCTTCAGTTTTCCTTTTAATCTATGGCTTCTCCTAAGTTGAGAGGAACCCTCCCCTTTTTCTATAACAGATTCCTTGATTACCTTCTCTGCCTTGAGTTGACTCTTGATTCTAGTCAACTTCTCCAAAATGACTTCTTCACTACTTTCTTGAACCGGTTTGTCAATTTTACCTTTTGGAGTCCTCCATCTCCTACTTCTCTTTGTGGCCTGTGGTTCAGGTGATAGTTCTTTTGCTTCCTCAAAATGATTTCTTATTAATAAATCATCCCATGTATCATTTGATTTAGATAGATGATGCTCAATTAAAATTTTGACTAACCCATGATGATACAGGGTTGTTTCCAAAAACTGAACTCTTCTCTGAACACAGGAAGCCATTTTCTTCAGACTTTGATACAGGAAATATGGTAGATTCAAATATTCTCCTAGAAAATGCAACATTAGTCTCATATGGTAGACATAAAATGTCCCATATCTACCCTCACATTTAACAAACTTTTGTAAAAGAAGTAGTATATTCCTCCATTTTCTCTTCAATGCTGTACTGGGAATTCCCTTCTTGAACACACTAACATCCATGTTTGGTGATTTTAAGATTTGTTTCCATGAGTCATTATGGAATTCCCTATTTTTAAACCATCTTTCCCCAACTCTGGATAATCCTGTAGCCTCTGCTATAAAAACTTCATTAACAGTAAACTTAACATCTCCTATTTCAACCTCAGTGCCTTGGAATGATCTAGCAAATGTTTTGGTGACTTCCTTATGGCAACCATTAAACTTTTCCAAGAATTGGAGCCATCCTATTTGTTGTAGCATCTCCTTGCATTGTGGATAACCTTCTAAATATTTTGATCCTATAGGCCCAATCCTTACGATGAAACCCATGATTTTTCACTATCAATTAACACTCTTCTCTATCCACAAAACAATGGCTTTTACTTTCGGATTAAAATGGCTTCAAGCTCTAAATAAAAATGGCTTCAATTTTGGAAGAACATACCTTTGAAATAGCTACAGTCTTAAAAATCTCTGGTTTGTATGCCTCTGTTTGAAAAATTCCTTCGAATCCTCGGACTGATGTACTTCTGTTGAACTTTGGAATGATATGGAAGCAATTTCAATTTTCGAGCTAATGTGTCTCTGATAGACAGTGGTAGATGATTTCAAGTTTCTTTTTGTGCAATACCTCCGTCCTTGATAACAGAAGACTTCAAACTCAATCACTGAAAAACACTTCTGTTTCTAGTAACAACAGACTTCAAACTCAACCTCTGTCTCTGATAGCAAATGGTATGCTTCAAATTCAACACTACAGCCTCTCTGTCTCGAGTAACAACAACTTCAAAACCAGTCACTACCACACCTCTGTCTTTGGTAATAACAGACTTCAAACTTCAATTACTACCACACCTCTGTCTTTGGTAGCAAAGTCTTCAATTTTAGCACCTCTGTTTTCTGGTAGCAACAGGCTTTAAACTCTACACGGCCACAATTCTGTGTTGACAGTGAAAATGCTCCAAACTTTGTTCTCAGTGATATGCTCTCTGTTCATTGAGTTCTCACACCGTTATGCTTCCAATGTACCTCTTCTGTTCTGCTCCTGATGATAATAATGCTTCTGCCTTCGGAATGGAATACTGGCTACGGAATGACGTTATGGCAAATGGTCACGACATAGAGTGGTGGAGTGAGGTGGAGGATTGCATTAATGATTTGAGGAGACGGCGGAGGATTTACGACGGCAGGAAAAATCTTCATCATTAAAGAACTTGGTTAAGAGTCGTGGGAATTTCAAATGCTTTGGCCGTTTCACCGCTCAAATGCTATCGGATGGAAAATTTGAATCGGAAGATTTAATACAAAGTCTGTAGAGGGTTTTGTTTGGTGTTTGATCAATAAAATAATTAAAACAACCTTTCGAATAATTCCACAACTAAACTATGCTAAATTTTTATGAATTGCCATCGTAATTTAAATTTGTTACCTCTGCCCTTTATTTGATGTTTGTGTAGCCTTTGTCTTCTCTGCTCATCTTTGGAGGAATATTTCACAATTTTCTTGATATTTTTGATTCATGAATTCACTGGATCACTTTGTTGTAATTCTGATGTCTGTTGGTTGATGCCTTCAGGGTTTATAGCTGCGAAAAGACTGTCGGGCTGCAGAAAAGGTGATCAGCTGCAGAATGTCCACTGAGATGCAGAATGTTCCTGTAGAATACTTTAATCATGAAAATGAAATGTTTCTGGAAGATGGGTGAAATGTTTATGAAAATGGATGAAATGGATGATGGATTATGAAGTGGATAATGGAATAAGAATGGATTCAGTTCATGGAATGAAGGAACATAAGGGCTGTACTGCAATTCATGGCATATTTTTATTCACTTGCAGCAAGATATCAAATTCTATGTTTTGACATGAAAATGAAGTGAATGGAAGATGGAGTGAAATGAATGGAATGGAATGGAGTGAAATGTGAATTATGGATGAGATGAAGTATGGATGGATAGTGAATGGAGTGAGATGAAATGAATCATAAGTACTATGGCACTGAACTTATGATTTTTATAACAGCTGCTTAGAAACAAAAATGGGAAAAGTTAGAGTGTCAGAGAGACTCTGATTTTCACCCTATCTTTTCTGCATAAACATGCCAATCAGTGATTGGTTTTCATGTTTATACCTTTATTTTATTTTTTTATTTTTTATTTTTATTTTTTATTTTATTTTTTTTCAAAAGAGAAATGCTTCAGAAAATTTAATCAAGTTGATGAAGAAGAGAGACTCTTCTTCATTAACTTCACATCATTGTCTCCTTGGAACTTCTTGACAAACTCTTCTCTTGAGAGTGGCTTGTGATATAGCTTCAGTCTATGGCCATTCACAAGAAAAGTGACCTCCTCTTCATCTATAGTTCTGATTTTTACTGCCCCATTATCAAAAATTCGAACAATTTCATATGGCCTAAGCCAATGTGTCTGAAATTTCCCTTGAAAATCCTTGAATTTTGAATCAAACAAGAGAGCCCAATCACCCTCTTTAAATTTCTTCTCTTTGATATACTTGTCATGCCATCTAGCCCTTTGCTGTTGGACTAGACTTGTTTTCTGAACTGCATCTTGTCTGATCTCATCCAATTCATTAATTTGCTCTAGTCTATGCTTTTGTGCCTCCGTTAGATCAAGTCCTAGCTGAACTGCCATCTTGAATGTTTGGATTTGGAACTCTATAGGAAACAAAACTTGCTTTCCATAAACAAGCTCATAAGGAGTATGGCATGTTGTGTTTCTCCATGTAGTTCTATAGGCCCACAAGGCTTCAGGAAGCCTATCTACCCAATCTCTTCTATGTAGATGAACAGTCTTTGTTAGGATTCCTTCAATGACTTTATTAGTAGATTCCACTTGACCATTCGCTTGTGGATGATAAGGAGTAGATGTTCTATGTCTGATTTTATACTTCTCCATCATTTGCTCCACTAGCCTTGATGTAAATTGAGCTCCTTGATCTGTAACAATTTCCCTTGGGACACCAAAACGAGTAAAAATATCCTCAAAAAGAAAAGTAACTACATATGATTCATTAGCAACAAGTAATGGTTTAGCTTCTACCCACTTAGTAACATAATCAGTGCAAACTAATATGTATTTCTTTTGTCTTGATGGAGGACTTATAGGTCCTACAAAATCCAAGGCCCATTTTTCAAAAGGTTCAATGTGTACCCGAGGTTGTAATGGCATCTCACCTGAAGGAGAAGGTTTCCCTACCCTTTGGCAACTGTCACACCTTTTGACATATTCCCTTGCATCTTTAAACAAAGATGGCCAATAATATCCTAAGTTAAGGATCTTATAGGCTGTCCTCTTATCTGCAAAGTGTCCGCCACAAGGTTCATCATGACATGCCTTGAGAATTTCAAGCATCTCATCTTCACGAACACACCTTCTAATGATCAAATCTGGACCTGTCTTGTACAACTCATTAGCGACCCATGAATATCTTGCACTATCATTAATGATTTTTCTTTTATCCCTTGCATTCATAATCGAAGGAAATTTTCCTGAAACTAAATAATTAGCAATATCAGCAAACCATGGAGTTTGAGTAGAAACTGCAAAAAGATATTCATCAGGAAATTGATCTTCAACCGGAGTGTCATCTTTGATAATTTGAATTCTAGACAGGAAGTCAGCCACAGTGTTTTGTTTTCCAGGCCTATCTAGAATAGTAATGTTGAATTCTTGCAATAATAACAACCATCTTATAACTCTACCATTAGTGATTGATTTATTCATTAAATATCTAATGGCAGAATGATCAGTGTGAATAAAAGTTTCATAGCCTGTTATATAGTGTCTAAATTTATTAATGGCATGAACAACAGCTAAAAACTCTTTTTCAGTTACAGTATAGTTTAACTCTGCGAGAGTCAAATTTTTACTGATATAATAGATGGCATAGGGAATTAAATCTTTTTGTCCCAATACTGCTCCCAGAGCTGTATCGGAAGCATCTGTCGAGATATGAAAAGGTAACTTCCAGTTAGGTCCCCTTAATATAGGTGCTTCAGAAATTTTGGTTTTCATGGTTTCAAAAGCTAACTGGCAATCAGAAGTCCACTTAAATTCACAATATTTGGTGAGTAATTTGAAGAGAGGAGATGCTATTTTGGTGAAGTTTTCTATAAATCTCCGATAGTACCCTGTAAATCCTAGAAAACTTCTTACATCTCTTTGAGAACTTGGAATGGATAGGTTAGAAATAACTTCAACTTTCGCTTCATCAACACTAATCCCATCCCCTGAAATGTGGTGCCCTAAAACAATACCTTCAGTGAACATCATAAAACATTTTTCATGACTAAGAGAAAGGTTTGCTTCTTGACATCTTTTTAAGACCTTTTCCAAGTTTTCTAAAGCCTCTTCAAATGTATCCCCATAAACCGTAAAATCATCCATGTACACCTCTACACAGTCATGTATCAGATCAGAAAAAATTCCTAATACTGCCCTTTGGAATGTTGCAGGTGCATTGCACAATCCAAATGGCAATACTCGGTAGGCATAAGTACCCCAAGGACAAGTAAATGTGGTTTTATCTTGGTCTTCAAGTGCTACTTGGATTTGATTGTAACCACTAAATCCATCCAGGAATGAAAAGTACTTTTTACCCGCTAATGTATCTAATACTTGATCTATGAAAGGTAAGGGAAAATGGTCTTTAAGAGTAGCTTTATTCAGTTCTCGGTAGTCAACACACACCCTCCACTTTCCATTTTTCTTAGGTACAATTACTAAAGGGGAAACCCACTGACTATCTGAAATAGGATAGATGAAGTTAACATTTAACAATTTTTGTAATTCTTCCTTGACAATTTCCCTAAGATTTAGATTCATCCGTCTTTGAGGTTGTCTGATTGGTTTGCAATTTGCCTCTATATAGATGTGATGAGTACAAGTCTTGGGACTTATCCCTTTCATGTCAGTGTATTCCCATGCATATGCAGAAGAATGTCTCTGTAATACTTTGACTAGTTCTTCTTGTTGAGATTTTTCCAGATTTTTGTTTATGTTCAAGGTTTTGCCTGGAAAAATTTCACTTGTAGAACTGCCAAATTTTTCCATAGAATGAAGAGACATCTGTCTATATGACAAGAACTCAATATTGGATTTCTCTTGAAATGATTCTTGTTTGTGTTCTGGAGAAGATTCAAAATTTTCTAGAGTATTCAGAATTTGATTATCTTCACTAATTTCTGAAATTGTGAAGAGTGGTTGCAAATATTCTTCATCCTCTATCCATTGAGTGTCATCTAGATCCGTAATTGTCCTAGCTGGAGGATATAAAGTGAATTTCTTTGTTGAACTTCCATCAGAAATATACATATCACCGGACCTACAACTAATAAAAGCATCAGCTGTAGCCAACCAAGGTCTTCATAGTATAACAGGATGGCCTCCTAGATTATTCTTGGGTGTAAGGATCATGAAATCCACAGGGTACTCCCAAGAGTCTAGGGACACTGGAATGTCTTCTATTACCCCATCCGGTCTGATCACAGATCTATCTGCTAGTTGTAATAGTGTGGGTGTAAAGAGAAGATTAGGAAGTTTCAGTTTGTCCATGATTTGTCTACTCATGATATTTATTGCTGCTCCTAAGTCAATGAGTGTTTTTTGAATTTCAATTCCATTGATGTGAATTTTGACAACTGGATTTCCTGGGTCAAGGTACTTTGGAATAGTAGTCTTACCCATCATAATATCTGCTATTTGTCCTACCAGTTGAATTTTCTTGGTTTCTCTTATTCTTTTCTTTGTTGTCTTCATACTCAACTCCTTTATTGTTTTGGATAAAATTGGGATTTCCTTGATGGCTTGCAATAATGGAATTTTAATGCAAACATTTCTCAATTCATCCAAGAAATCATAATTAGGCACCATTATTTGTTTTTCTACACCTTTGTCAATTTGTAATCTTTCCGTAAAGGGAGGTATAGAAGTAGATGTGGATGGTTGCTCTAATACTGGAGTTGGGCTTATTGGATCTTTTTGTTTCAGTTTTTCAATGTTTTGGCCTTGAAAGGATGTTTCTTCCTCAAGACTTTTATTAACCCGTAGGGAGTCTTCCTCATAATTATCTTGTTCTTGTATGATCACAGAAGGTTTTCTCTTCTCAAGTATCCTTCCAGACCTAAGTTGAACATCACTAAGGTCTAGAGGAGTAATTAAATAAGTTGGAAATTGTTGTCCTTCTATCATGTATGTATTCTGAGGGTTCTTATTATTGGGGTTTGGTATAGGCTGAGCTGGCAATTGATTGGATTTTTGAGGGAATGGTAATGGAAGTGGTTGATTTTTGATGAGGTTGGTTCGGATGATGTTGTTGAGGATTTTGTTGAAAATTTTGTTGAAGATTTTGAGGAAAATTTTGTTGGGAATTTTGAGGATAAAAATGTGGATATGGTGGATAGGATGGTGGATACTGATAATATGGAGAGTATCTTCCATAGGGAACTTGTGATCCTTGTGCCCAAGCTTGAGATTGATTTTGAAATTGGGGCCAAGGTTGCTGCCAAGAATTCCAAGGTGGAGGTTGATTATACATTTGATCATGAAATCCTCGTGGTTCCAGATCCCCACAAGGTCTTCTAGACATAGTTAAGAGATTCTGCGAGCTCAGGAGTTTCTTCTCAAAAACAAATTTCTCAGACCAGGAAGAGAAGGACAATTCTTGGTCTCATGTTTCTAACAAATAACACAAAGTTTCTACAACTTTACATCCAAAGGGCACTCTCTCAAGGCATGTTTCTTCCTACATTTGGGACAAAAGATTTCCAAGGCTTCAGATTCAGCCTTCTGCTTGTTTTGTATCTTAAGGGTGTCTATTTGTTCACTAAGACTCCCTAAGATGTCATATTTAAAATCATCAAGCATGTGTCCTATTGATCTACTAATGTCCTGTATGCATTTAGATGCCTGCAAGAGCAAGGATCAACGACCTTCGATGCTTTTAGATTTCCCTCTTGAAAGGTTGATACATAACTCGGATATTTCAGGTAATGTGAGCTGTGATATATCCCCTTTTCCCATCAGATTAAGGATATCCAGCCATTCATCCCTAATGGTTTTCAACAAAAGAGCTTTTAAGGTGTCTTGATCTAGGTTTTCCATTTTTGCTCTTTTGATGTTGTAATTAAATCTCTCCAACAAATCTTCCAAATTTTCATCTTCTTTTTGTAACATCTTAAACACTTCTTCTTTATGATTAACCGGCATACAATAATCCAAATATCTCTCTAGAAATTCTTGTTTCATGTCTTCCCATGTCCTAATGGAACTACTGCTTAAGTCATAAACCACTTCAATGTCGCCTCCTTTCGTAGTTGAAGGAAATAATTTCACCTTTTGGGCATCTTGAAGGTAGTCATAAGTCCTACACAATACTTCAAATTCGAATAAGAAAGTTTCAGGATCCTCAGTTTTAACTCCATAGAAGTTCGGAAGGACAGAAGGGGAAATGTTTTTCATGGTTGTATTGGTTTCTCCATCAAGTATAGGGAACCCAAAAGAGCTTCCTATTCTACCTCTTCCTCCATCTGCACCTCTACCTCCTCTTCCTCCTTCTCCGCTACCTCTTCCTCTACCTCCTCCAAATGTGTTTTCTCCATTAACAACTCCTCCTCCTCCTTCTTCTGCCATGGTTGACTCTCCTGTGGAAGTAGAAAGATTTGTATACTCAACAAAAGTTTTTGGATCCTCTTCTATGGCAGGTTCAATGGATGAAGTGGAAGGTTTCTCTAATGGAATAGGTGACCTTAGATCTTCTAGAAGTCCAGGATCAAGGGAGGATGGAATATGGGTTTGAGTTGAAGGTGTACTAGCTTTGGATCTAGATGAAACAAGTGGTGTTCTAGAAATCGCCTCTGCTGCTTATAAATCTTCCCCTTGAATCTCTCTCCCTACGCATAAAATTGTTTTTGGATGATAAGAAAC